>VYZW01061011.1:1798-24391 GCA_013401315.1 Balaeniceps rex
GGGTATATTCCTGAAGTCTGAAAATTTAAGATAAGTTTGGATATCAACTCCTTTACTGAGCGTGACAAATGCAGAGTTTTTGTTTCAGCTGTGAAATGCTGTTCCATGAGAATATTTCCTACCTTAGAGTTTTACACAGCCTGTGATATTTTGCCATAATAATTTTATTACCAGCCTGTTATTTACAGCATGATATTCATAGAGTTAAAGCCACTACAAGACCTGTACATTTCACCCAACTCTTGAGGAAAACATAATGCACACAAATTAATAAAAACATAGGGGTACTATGCCAACAAGTTGGTGGTCTCAGTCAAGTTGCTGGTGCACGAGTTTCCACATTAAATAACACCACCAGTAACAACAATTCTGTTGTAAACCCTAGCTGAGATGCCAGAGATTTAATGAATGTGGGGGAGGTTACCCTGAGACTATGATAAGACACCATTTTCAAGGAATTAGAGGGGGGAAGTTTCCATTACTGTTGTTATCCTGTAAATAAAGACAGGGCTAGAGTCTGAAGGGCTGTCAGCTTGACACCTTTCCTGCACTTTCCCTGAGATCTGAATTGAGCTTGTTTATTTTTAAATCACACGTGTGGCTAAGATTTCATTGCAGAATATTTTACCCAGACAGTATTTTGTAAACATAAAAGAAACAAGAGAAGCAAAGCTGCCTCGTCCTGGTATAAATCAAATGTAGTAGTGAACAAAATGTGACGTTAAAAGTTACAAACATGCAGGGAACAAGAGTTTTCAAGAAACAAAAATCACCAAGAAATGAGTAATTTCTAGGACTGTTATTGTTAGAAGAAGCCTAAAAAGGAGAGTAGGAGGTATGAAAAGGTATAAAAGTTAGGTGTAAAAGTTATCAGGTAAAAAAAGAAACACATATAAGAGTTAGCAGAAGATTTAGAATACTATTTCCAGGTTAATCCAGCAGACTGTTTAAGAGATATCTAGTTTACCAGTCAAACAATCTTTTACAATTATTGGAATTATTTATATAGTTAGGGAGGCATACAGGCATTGGTTGTTTATAGGCAAGATCACCTGAAATAGTAACCAACAAGAAAAAAAAAGCTTGCTTGAAAAAGGCAAACAAACATTCAGGAACTTTCCCATTGTATTTCCAAAGTACTGTTGTCTTCTTATTAGAGATATAGCGGTGCTTGAAGTCTTCCTTGCAACTGCACAGCATGAAAGACTCAACATCTCTTAGGGCTGTGAAAGTGTAAAACCTCCAAATCGGTTCTACCACCGAGTTACAAGATGGGTTCACAACTAATCACTTATGATTACAGAAAGCACAAAATGTAAGATCAGACGTAGATCTAGCAGTTCTTACTTGTGCAATGGGTCGCTCAGGTAGGTCAGATTAGTTTGCCTAGTCTGAAGCAGTTTCAGTTCAAAGCTGTGGTGGATGGGGACATATTATGGATCAGTATATGGTTCATTTGTGCTTATTAATAACAAAGGTATAGTAAGTAAATTACTCATGCCGTGAAAATGATCTTGGTAATGGTAATTGCCCCAAGTTAAATGGAAGGACTAAGACTATAATTCTGAGAATAATGGATTATAAATCTGAGAATAACTAATTTTCAGTTTCCTGGTCACACATGCACACTATTTCAGTAAAGCAAAAATGAAAATTGTTCAGAAAATGAATATACTTTTGTTTTCCCAGCAAGACAAAAGGAACATAGAACAAAATCATTTTGTGTCATCCCCAATATTCCACCTCCTTTTTCTTCATTAATATTGTACAGAATTGCCCTCAGAACATTTTACTTTTGAAATGCTAAAGTTCAAATATTCTTAAATTTTTTTTAATGTTGTCAAAACTATTACCCAAATCACCACAGACTTTCATTCAGGAAAAGAAGGACCTCAAATCTTGGAGGACAAAGGTCCCATGCTTAATGGTTCCTATAGGTACACCCCTTAACCCAGGGAGACTTTAGAGGGTCTCTCTGAAGTGTTTCATTAAGTTCGAACATACGGCAAGTGTCTGTAACTACCACACAACATCCTACAATGCCTGGGCTTTTGAATGCCGCCCTGTGCAGTTAAAGACAGTTGCAACTTACAATTTAAATGTATTTGGTAAAACTGTTGTTCTTTCACCTGCATGTCCTCATCAAGAGCTCCTTGCATCTGTGCACCACACACAGAAGTATGCAGAAACCTTGTGAAGAGTGACACCCAAAAATCCTGAGCTGAGATACATGTGCTTTCTGAGCTGTTAAAGATAAAAAGATAACTTGGGGTGAGATAGGAGAATACAGAGAGAGACGTACTGGATGACTGTGAATTACTTCACCTCTAAGGTGGTGCTTTCCCTAATAGCAACAAGCTTGTTTTGTAAAAGAAGATACCTTATGACTGATAAACAGAGATATTATTTGAACCTCACTATTCCTTTTAGAATTTCAGAAACCTTCAGTGTGATCAGGATAGTTACGTTAGGCTCAGTTAAAAATACATGGACAGATAAGGAGGATATTCACAGAGTTTAACTTCAGCCTAATGAGTTTAATTATATGGATACATTAGGAATCACAGCCTAGCAAAGCTACACTCTCTCTCTCTCTCAGGGGATGACAGAGCACTCAGCAGACCCCACTTACACAGTCAATGGGTTTTACATGCCAATTCTTTGAACCAAAGAGCTTCACACTAAAGTCAATAAGACCGCACACAGCTCCAGAGGCATGTATGTACTGGTCAGCATCCAAGACAAGGGTAAGGCTTAGAGGCAAATGCCAGCTAGAAGCAGGCTTTACTTCTGTATACAAATGGCAATACCTGATGGAAGAAGTCTAGCAGTAGAGATATGCTTTGCTCAGAAAATCGGTATATCTTTTCCTGGCAAGAGTATTTTTGAGAGAGGAAGCTATATCTTTACTAGAATCATTTATTGGAAAACACTGTTCTAAATTATGAGAAAATGGGACAATAACTGAATGTAATTAATAATACAGGGGAAGGAGAAGCTTAAAGTGCTATATGAAGCCACACTGGCTAGTTACATACACAGTTTGACTGTGCTGAGATACAAATAAATATAGAGAGTGACACTTCTGCTGAAGTTAGGACTTTCAAAGGCTCCCTTAAGGCAGCTGACTTTCGGTAAGCCTAGGACAGTCCAACACCCTCAAAAATCTTTAAAAATTCCAGATTAATCAAACTAGTAAACATCATTTGAAGGACAAATCCTGACACTACTATTCTTTTCAATATTCCACTCTTAGCATCTCATCTTTAAAGCACTCACTTTTGGATTGTGCAAAAGGGAACCACTGTTACTAGGAGGTTGATCTCTGTCAGGCGCACTCATAGTGGAGCTGTGAATAGAGTCACAATAAGCAGGGAAAACAATAGTCTACAACAGAGATACCTGGGGTCCTGACTGTAACCTGAGGAAAGCCACCTTTGTTGCATTCATAAGTTAACATACTAGGGCTATTGATTTACGTTCACTTTAGCACTCATTTTAGCCCTGGTTTGCATACCTGCCCCAGCTGCCACAAAGAGTTACTGTTTCAAAGAGAACTCAGTCCTGTTTTCCTTTGTGTGCAAGTACAAAATGTCACATGCAAATAGATAAACTACATTTTGGTCACCTGGATGGGCTTTGGCACATGTATATATTTTTTCACTAGCGCAAGCTAGTGCAAGCATGCTCAGAACTTACACAGGGCAATGCAATGTACTCTGGGGTTTTGCCCTTCTCTGAAACAGGTGACCCACAAAAGATATTTTTGAGTATGCTATGGCTTTTGTGTAAGGGTGTACCTGTGCAGTATTTTGCAGTAATGTGCAAGCTTGCTCCTTTTTTTTTCCTCCAAGTAAATATAAGCTCACTCTGTGACATTATAATCTGGTCACACAACATGCAGACTGTTAGCATGGGCTTGAGCCTAAAACAACATAACTAGCTTCCTGCAGGATCTGATAGTTCACGACCAACACCAGGCCAGCAGGAGCTGTACAATTGCAAGATTACAGCTGGATCCCATCCGACCCACACAGAGCTCACACAGACAAAGCCTGTATCCACCTAGTAAACATCATGTTGGCAAAGCCTGAGAGACTCAGGATGTGATTGAATGATGTGGCCAACTCATCTTTAAGGTAGCTGGTACTAGATCAAAAATGCTGCAGCCTCATGACAGAAAATGCTTCTCCCTCACTCTGTCAGCTATGCGAGTATAAACTCACTTTGTCATCTCATATTCGTTCAAAACATTGGGTACATCCTGGTAGGCTTTTTGCTGGATCACAAGACTTCTACCTTCCCATAGCAAGCATAAACCTGATATAAAAGCATAAAAATGGCATACGTTGTGTTTCACATCCTTTGACTAATCTAACAAAACAATTGTGAGCTCGCTCCTGTGCTGATTCAAATTTCTAATGCTGGACAATCCAACAACGCACTGTTCAATATGAAAGACTGCAGAGCCTTGTCTCACCCTCAGGGTGAGATTTTCAAAGGGGCTCCGTGTTGTCCCAATTCTGCAATAGGAGAAGTCAGTAGAAATTTTAGTACTAAAATCATGATAGATAACTTTTGCAAATTCTGAGCTTTTGCCTCTTGATATATTGGATTCAAACCCCACTGTTAACTCTAGTGGAGTTCATTACATGCAAAATTAAGTACTCTATAAAAGGCTGCATTTTGAACAGCAGGCATCAAATATGAATATAACCAAAACCTGAACTGACAGAAAAATTCATTTTCTTTTCCAAATAAACTACTGTTTAGCCCTTAGTTTCTATATTTAATGTAGTAGAGTAAGACTACATAGGAGGTAAGATGGTTGACCGCTAGTAATAGAACTCACTACACTGTTTTAGAGAGCTGAGTTCCCCAGACATAGCATGGAGGGAGCTAGGCCCCTCAAAATTACATCCACAACAAGCAGCATGGGTGTGTAGAGATATCTGCACTGAAAAGAAGGAAATTTAGATGAAAGGGTATCTCTTAAACCCAGCTCATCTCTGAGGCTTGCTTCCTTTATTACAAGCACTTGCTACACAGCCTTGCATCTCCTCCTGGAGTTTAGTACCGAAGCCTAGAAGGAGTGATCCTTTCTTCTAACAAGGTGGTCACAATGGAGCTTTCACCAACCTTCCCTGGTATGCAATAGATCAGTGGCTAGCACGTGAAGTCAGGGGGTACTAAATTCAGACTCTTCCACTGCCTGAGAAGACTCAGATATCACCTCTAAAGAAATTCACTGCACAGGCTATCCTGGTGTGAAGGAGGCGCTTTCAAATAAATTTGATTCAGTTTGGAAGAACATGCAAAAATTCCCTGGGAGGGTGGGGTGGGGGTGTATGAGCACAGAGCAAGCACCCCTGTCTGCATAAAGGCCTCCCTGAGAAGTCCCAAGTTATACTTCCTACTGCATTTACATTTTCTGGTTTTGTATATTGTCTATTTTGTACTAAAGAGCCTCTGAAAAGAATCACCGATCGCACAGTTGTTTTTAAATGTACTCTGACTCATTTTTCTTTCTCTGGTCTCAGTTTAATAAATCTGTCACCACAGTTTGTAAGTGCTCATTCTATTTCTGTAGCTTCATTTTCTCTATTCATATTCTTTTTCACATATTGTCGTGGTTTAGCCCCAGTCGGCAACTAAGCACCACGCAGCCGCTCGCTCCCCCTCCCCCTCCCCGGTGGGATGGGGGAGAGAATCGGAAGGGCAAGAGTAAGAAAACCCACGGGTTGAGATAAGAACAGTTTAATAATTGAAATAAAATAATAATAATAGTAATAATAATAATTAATAATAATAATAATAGTAATGAAAAGGAGAACGAGAGAGACAAACAAAACACAGGGAAAAGAAAACAAGTGATGCAACCGCTCACCACCCGCCGACCGACACCCAGCCAGTCCCCGAGCAGCGATCGCTGCCCCCCGGCTAACTCCCCTCGGTTTATATACTGAGCATGACGTCATATGGTATGGAATAGCCCTTTGGTCAATTTGGATCAACTATCTTGGGCTGTGCCCCCTCCCAACTTCTTGTTCACCTGGCAGAGCATGGGAAGCTGAAAAAGAAAGTCCTTGACTAGTCTAAGCATTACTTAGCAACAACTAAAACATCAGTGTGTTATCAGCATTCTTCTCATACTAAATACAAAACACAGCACTATGCCAGCTACTAGGAAGAAAAGTAACTCTAACTCAGCTGAAACCAGGACACATATGTATTGTAATCTCTTGACACACACACATTGGCAGTTAATCTATAAATATTTGCTCTGGTTAAAAATGATGAAGAATTTCTGTTTCCTTTCAGAAGCTGAGGTTGTTTTGTTCTTGTTTTTGTTTTCTTTTAGCATGTATGTGAATCTCTTTCACAGTTTTTCAAAATCCCATTTGTTTCTTTAATATAATGTCATGGGTTTGACTGTATCTGGCAACATCAAAGCCTACAAAGCAGAGTACAGGGGAAAAGGATTTACCTTCTTGGAGTGCTTCCTGGAAGACAAAATAAAATTCTCATTTCCAGTTTCAGTTCTTCTAAATTTCTTACCTGCCATCATTAAATAAGTCAGTGGCAGCAAGTAAATGAGATCCTGAGTCCTTTATCTTAGGATCTAGTTACTGAATTCAGGAAAAAAAAAATTGAAGCAAGACCGAGTATGTCTTTTGAACTGTATTCTAGATGTGTATAGCAATATTTATCTTTGATAAATTAAAATAGAGATAAGAATGTGTATACATCAGCTACACCAACTGGACAATCTCTTTAGAGGTTTATAGTACCCTTACAGTGTGTCCACATTAGCATTTTAGTTCTGTTTAGGAGTGTATCGTCAAGTGTGTAGCCTGAAAAAGCTTAATTTTCTGTGCTTTGATTTGCATCATGGAGCTGCCTCTGAGCACATGAATTCGACTCCTTTTATAGGAAGTCAAACTATGGGATGTACCCAAGAATATATATATTGGGTACACCTTGTGTGCTCCAGTTGCTAATGGACATTCAGTCAGTGGGATCAATCAGCAGGTGTGAAGCAAAACTCCACTCAAACAAAACCCAATGTGAAACATAGTGTGGACACCAGAAGAAGACCACTAACTCTTAACACCCTTACTGTGCTGCAGTACTTTGTAGAGTGACATAGCTTTATGAATCTCTGAGTCTCCTCCAGAAGAACCCTTCTTTCTCCTCTGAATGAAAATGAATGAGCCATCTTAGGCAGCTAGCTCAAATAGAGAAGACGTGGGCAGTAAGAGTATCTCCCATCATTTTAAGGTCCCACTCAACCTACAACAGGTTTCATGGCACTATGTGGGAAAGTGCTATTTAGATACAAGACCTGACAAATGAAAGTCCTCTCGGACGAAAGTCCTCTCAAAACAGGTGACTATACTATTTCACTCATGAAGATACAATTCAACTATTCATCTCAAGATAAATGATGAAGGAGGTTCACTTCTCATTAGACTGCATGTAGTTATCCAACAGAATACACTGCAAGGAAAAAAACCTGCTAGAAGGAGTTTTGAAGACTTTTTTTAAAAAGCAAGATAATTTAATAATCAGCAGTAGGAATTTAGTTTATTAGTTAATTAATGTTAGTATTGTTGAATTGTATCCTTTGAGGAATAATTTATCGCCATGGAGGCCAGAATACTTCAGTGGGGACTGAAACATTCCTCATGGGCTTGGTGTTACTCTTTATATTGGAGCACAGGCTGGAGCCTGGCTTACTTTTTCCATAGCTGTTGTCTAAAGTCAGAGACAGGACGATGCAGCTCACTGAGAAATACAGTATGGAAATGCTAAGATTTTAAACCAACATAATTTTTATTCTCCTCTCAACAACATTCAGTTTCCTATATCGTTATCTGTTAGCTTCTGAGTTGCTTATACACACAAATTACTATCAGCTTGTAACATTTTACATCATTTTTCAATGGCAACAGGGCAGCTAAATACTCTTAACTGGAGAGTATACTGTGGTTTTCTTTAAAGACTCAATTGGCTTCACAGCATATAGCTAATGAGCTATCTAAACCTGTACCAGTGAAAAGAGCTCATTGTGATGTGTCTAATTCTATCTGTAAAGGAGTCTTTAAAGCTCTGATCACTATCTCTATACCATCCACGAACAAAAGGAGACATTGGCACGAGGCAACAAGCAAAGTATGAAGTTGAAATGTTAGAGAAAAAAACTAATTAAGCAATGCATGGATATCTCAAGGAAATGTCTGTCTCTTGAAGAAGCAAAAAATCTTCTATCATGAAGAAAAAAACTTAAAAGCCATTTAAGTCCAGATAGAATGCAATGACACCAAAAGATTAAAAAAGCTTCTTTTTAGCCTCATTTCTACAATAGACAAGTGCACTTCTCACTGCTCTCCTCTTAATATACTCACTAGTAAAGGATGGAAAGAGCTAGTTCATCACTATTGTGAATTTGCCAATTATAAGAAGAAACAACTCTTGTTGGTGAATATAGATGCTTTGTGTTTGATGTTGTTCTCATTCCACTACTCTTCTTGCTATCGTAGGCAGCTATCTACTGGCATTGGGAATTTTACCTTTCAGATAGCAGGAACATGCTGGAAGATTATTTGTTTCTCATCAAACAACTAAGGTAATTTAGAATCCCCAGAAAATGGGAGGAATTCCTGCAGTCCTTCCAGAAAGATTCTGGAGTTGTTGAAACATTTGAATAATAATTGCCAAATTTCCAGCCAGCTTGCACAGACCAATCACTGTAAAAAGAACACAGACCAATGTTAAAGAGGGGTGTCCTTCCACTTAGATGGTTATGTATTGGAACGTATATGAAGGCTTGGTAAGACATTTTTTAAGAGAGTCATAAGTAGTCATCATCTCACATTCAAATAGCACATTGAGGCATCTTAACTCATTCTATGCTTTGTTGTTGATCATATCCCTATTTCTCTTGAGAGTTCCTTATTTATCTGTTGTTGAAGATGTTGATAGTAGACAATTCAAATCCCCAAGGTCATGGGAGTGCCCTTTTTGCTGACTCTTCCATACGTTACAAGAAAATGCTTAAAGGGTTAAGCTGAATTTGTGTGGATCATCAGTGACATCCAGTGGCTACTTAGGTGATCACAGGTGTGCGATGACAATCCAGAGTCCCACTGTAGTAGAGTGATACGAACTGAAGAGGACGTTAACTAGCTGCCTACGTTCCTTACTCTGTGAAAAATTATAATTATACATTTATTTTGCAACATTATTATATTTAACTGCATATTTCTCTTCTGTGGAACCCAGTTCTTCCAAGTGTACCTTGTCCATCACTTCACCACAAGTACCTAATGGAATTGCCCAGGATACATCTCTTATATCAAGAACATGTAACCAAGCAAAAAGGGCAATCTCATGGGGGGTCAGGGGAAGGCAAAGAAAAAGAAAAAAAAAAAAAAGGAAAAGCTTTTAGACCCCTTTCTATGACCCCACTACTCTAAATCACACTGTCTAAACTACATGGTGAACTAGAATACCAGGACTGAAACAGAAAGCATGGATGGTTTCTATTTTGTTACTTCAAGAGATTTTATTCAGTCCGTGTCTTAAATCTCTTCTTCTGGTCATAACCAATGAGACATCTTCCAGTTTTAGACCTAAATGAAAAACAAAATGATCTAATCAATTCTCTACCACAATATGATCCATTTTTTGTTTTCTTTTAAATAAAAAACAACTGCTTTGAAATCTTTTTCTGTCTTTCCCAATTTCTGTTTCAGTCTCATTCTACATATACTGGGCTGTCTTTTCACACCTGCATGTTATTCCTAGGTAGTCCTCACACAGTTTGAGGTTGTCAGTTATAACCATGGCTGTGTTTTCCTTGATAACTTCTCAAGCTCTGCTAGAACTTTAAAACTTTCTCCTAGCTATTCGAATTAGCTCATGCTTTCCACCTGTACTGTATATATTTATGAGCCATGTGAATAGGGTGCAGGTCTCTGCGTCTCCTTGGTGGCCTGTCTGTGTACAATTTATAAGTCTATTACAGGCTTCAGCTAAGGAACCTTCCTGTCTACCCAATAGCCTGCCCAGCCACCCCCAAATAGGTACATTGCACTGTATGCACCAAGCAAAACAGAAAACTTGTCCAACTCACCTAACCTCTGATTTAAAACCATATTTTGTTGCCTTCTCAATCATTAAACATAAAAAAAAGGGAACCCCCCCACACACATCTTGGTACTATAAAAAATTCACTAGCTAGTTCTCTAACTAATCATCACTGACATTTATATAAATCAATTGAATGCTCAGCAGCATAAAAAATGCAGAAATTTGAGTTATGACACACAAAATACTCTTCAAACCATACTAATTATTTAAACCTCATCCATGTTTAGTTATCAAAGGCCATGTACATCAAAACATAAACACTTTATCCAACCAGGATCTCTTGTAATAAAGGCCAGATGCCAAATGTTGGTGTTTTAACATCTGGCCAACAGCCAATGAAATATAAAGTATTATATTATTTTAATGCATAAATAATTATTATTCAGAACTAGAACATCATAAAGCAATGTATTTCTAATACAGCCATGAAATAATTTGTTTTCTTCCCATGTACAAAATAGTTCAAACACTGGTCCTTACAACTTAACTCAAAAGACAACAGGCACATGCAGAAATACAGGGCAGCAAATGGAAGTTATACTGATCAGTATGAATACTTTTCTTGTGACATGAATATTGATCTCTATTAATTTTCTGGTGCTGTCTGGGTATACCAAAAAAAAGGATGTATCTTCCCACTTCACACACACAGAGTCAGTCTATAAAAAATTATTATAATGCTGAGATGTGATAAATTCTTCATCATCAGTGCAGTGCATATTTCATGTATATAACCAGATAAAGGAAAATTATTAAATTGCTACACTAAATCAGAAGGTTGAAATATCTACTAAAATGGACAAAACATAGGAAGATAGATAGAAAATAATTCTGCATTTCTGTCAAGTTGTGTGATTATTTTATTTAATATACTGACAGATAGCATTTTACTTTTAGTAGTAATGATTAGCAAGTTAATGGTTTAGTTCTTTCGCAGACCCACTTTTAAGGGAGACAATAAAAACAACACAGCTTTTAAAATATTAAACAATACGATTTTGAAACATAGGTTTAGAAATTGACTAAGTCATATAAATTCACTTGCAAAGCAGAACAGTCTGAGGGAAAGGAATACAAATAGATCATTAAAACTAGGCATACGTTTTTTAATATTTGCTGTCAGACATTTATATCATATCCCTCAAGTTCTCATAAATATTTGCTCTGAATTGATTCTAAAACCGAAACACCATCACCAGTACTGAATGAGACAAAACCAGATTTTTTTATGTAAAATAGATGGCACAACTTCAAATCACAACTGGAAACTGTCTCAAAGGCTTCCAAGGGATGAAGCAGCATCAGACAAGGGAACCTCGGGGATAGTTCACAAAGATGTCTATTCTTCAATCACTTTTTAACTCGAGTAAAGTAAAATTTTGTGACTTTAGCCAAATGTAAAATACCTTTCATCCTAACAAAAGCAAGGCAAAATTCCCTCTTGTATTTTTTTTTTCCTTTTTTTCAAACATTAAGTAAGATTTTTTGCTATAACAAAAGCAGTTCAAAACATGTACTTAGATGGAGTTCTCCGTAAAAATGGTGCATTAGTGACAAAACCCATTTTTTTTAAGCAGAAAGAAAGCTAAATATAAAATTACTGTCTTCTTCATTCTCCATCTTACTGGGAAATGAGAGGATAATTGTCAAAATCTACTCTGAAGTTTCTAAAAGTTTTGAGAAAAATGTGAAGTTTCACAAATCAGGAAAATCTATATTCAACTTTTTTTCCCCCCAGGAGGGTACAGATTATTTTGCCATTGCAGTTTATTCAAGCATATTGAGGTTAAATCTCACAGGAGTTCCATTTGTCCATTAATCTGATCTCCTCCATAACACGGCCTGTCCATGTCACACACAGATCCCTATGTCTACAGTAAGTATTCATACATATTAAAGACCAGAACATACTTTCCTTACTGAGTTCATTAAAGTTACCCTGTACAAATTACCCTCTTTGTGAGAAAAAGTGAGATGGTACTCTGTGGGCTTGATTTACCGTATTTCTCTAGTTTTATGTTACCAAATTCCATCTCTAAGGTCCTTTGTGAAAACTGAGGGCAGAATCTGCTGCCAAGAAAAGAAAAAACAATCTCTAATTTTTCTCCTATGCCTGACCCTTCTGCTGAGACATGCATTCATCTTCATTTACAGTACAGCTTAATATACTGTAGTTTGACACCTTAGTGTCTGAGGCCACAGTGCAGTTTACTGTAATGCTAAAGTGGAAGTGAAAGAGGAAAAAATATCATTTTGTCACCAGATGGAAAGATAAGCAGAATGAGGTTTGACGCGATGCTTAATATGTGTGTTAGAGGACACTGTTAAAATGGCAGGTCTATTCCTTAATGTAATGATTTTCTTATAGGTATCCTCTACTTTTCAAAGGCAGACCTCAGGCCAGATTCTACCATCTTTTCTAAAAAACTGAACAGCAGCTAACTTTGAAACTGAACTCACCACCTTTGTGGTATGAGAAAGTAAAGAGAATCTGGTCCTTCATTAATTTGTTATCAAAATGATAAAAAACAAATTCAGAAAATTGTTAATTGGTCAATCGCCACCTACAGGAAGAATAATATCATGTGGACCTGATTTTTGCTTTCATCTTTTTTTTTTTTTTTACTTTTTTTACCCCTTATTCATTTTCACTCTTCATTTTATAAGCTCCTTATCTAGCCCCTCTATTTTCTATGTAATAGGAGGGAAGGTGAAGGTTCAACCCAATTTCTTGGTGATTATTATTTTTTGATAAAAGGTATTCTTTGTTACATAATAGAATAACCCAGACAGAGCCAATTATCTGTCTCACATTGAATAAGAAGATCTGCCATTTTGGTCAAGTTTTACACATTGAATGTTAATCAAATTACTCTTTGAAAATCTAGTTAAAGGGGTTTTTTTTAATACAATTGATTCACCAACCCTCCATTTCATTTGCTTTCGAATCTTGGTGTGACAGAAATCACATGTATTTAGAAATTAAATAATTACCAGACAGAGGTTTGGAAGAACAGCAGAGACACAAATATCGATTCAGCACCTAACCCACTTTACCTTCATTGAAAGTTAAGTATTTGATAACACTGAAGTTTCTCTTTGTATGCCACAGTGGCTGTAGTGTATCTTGCTAAACAGGGTGTAATAAGAGTCAAAAACCTTGGGTTGGATCTGAATCTTTCTTAAGTCAACATAAAGCCCACATGAGATTAAAATATGTTGATGCTTCTTGAAAATATATTTTACAAAGATGTTTGGACATTAAAAGTGTTCCTAGCCCCTTGCATAGTATAGCTACAAGGACGTACATGTTTTCATTTAAGATGCTGAACTATATTTACATATTTCATGGCTTTCCACTGCAGATATAAAAAAGGAAACAATTACAGCCTCATAAGTCCACTTTATTATCTAAATAAATGTCACGTTATGTTATTATTGCATTACAACCAAAACTAACAAAATATATTGGAAAGATTTAATCACCCTTGCTGTCTATAGATCAGAAAGCCAATGTGTATCTATCAAGGATTAATTTTTCATGTATTCTGTTATTCAGACAAGGAGAAATTATTCTTGATCTGTTATTCTGCTTAATGGGGAAAATGAAAGTAATGATAACACAGACTTTCAAAAACATTAAGGCATCTGTGTGTCACTGAAATCAAAGAGAATTAAGCACTTGTTTTTTTCTGAAGATTTGCATTTACATCCATTTTGACTTATTATGATAGAGACATTAACACTATGATGCAATTCTTTGTAGAATCTGCCATTTCATTTTTGTTCACAGTGTTAAAGTTGCTGCATTCACAAAAGAAAAATGTGTGGCTATAATTGACCAAAATGTAGAAAGTACAACAATGTAATTAGTATACTCATCTGGGAAAGAAACTGATTTTAAGAGTCATTAAGATACACAAGGTTTCTCCATGGAAATAAGTCATCTCAGCTTCACTTTCAGCAAAAAATTAGAGACTTACTAGATAGTGCAGACATTCAGACGTAGTGTCAGTTCAAAATGTTCTGGCCAGAACAGAAAAAAAAGAGACAATACTCTGACAACTCTGGAAAGTAAAATGAAGATATCTTTCACAAAACTGAACTTTTCAAATGTTAACATTCCTTGGAGAAGAAAAAAAAAAGAAAAAAAAAAAAAAAAAGCATAAAACCAGTTAAGTTAAATGTTAGCTGATGGCTGGCATTTCCGCAGCTGCATGAAGCACAACCAGAGGAGGCCTCTCCATTTGCACAGTAACATAAGTAATACATAACAACTTGGTTGCTATATAGACATGTACAGTGATTTCGGCAGTAAGGTTCCCATTCAGGGTAAACTCACTGGAAGCAGCAAATAGGTAGAACAGAAACTCTACTTAGCCACACATCAGTCAGCAGAGTTAGTTTAGTGTAGCTGGGGGAAAATGTCACACCCTTTAAAGAGCTGTAGCAAGTTATTTCCAGACCAACCAGGGAACTCTAGGAAGTATTCTGAGAATATGCTATCACTTCTTATAACAGATAAAGCCCAAAGGGCACTGTTTAGTCAAAGATATTAACTATTAAACATAATTTAAGAATTCATAGAGCCATCTGAAATCATATACGTGAGCCTGGAATTTAAGGAAATGAGAGTAGCAAAGCAAGAGTAAAAATATTGAACTTGTCCTAAAAGTTGCTGCATTATGAGTGATACGACACCATTCTACTGACTCCTTTCCTTCAGGAAAGAAAATAGATGTTTAAAATCTAGTGTCTTTCTATGCAGGCAGTCTATTATACTCTGTAAATAGGTTTAAAATGTCCTAACATATCTGAGGCTTTCTTATCTCTTGATCATTTACCTCACTTTAGATTGCTTTCACACTTTCCCCCCTTTCCATTAAATTATTCAAGAACTCCTGTTTATAAAGGTCACAGTCATAAAAAACAGGGAATGGGAGCAGTGGCATGTGATTCCCAGGACCAATGAGGCAGCACACAAAATGGATTGTGAAGGACTTTGTCGTGGTTTAGCCCCAGTCGGCAACCAAGCACCACGCAGCCGCTCGCTCACCCTCCCCCTCCCCGGTGGGATGGGGGAGAGAATCGGAAGGGCAAGAGTAAGAAAACCCACGGGTTGAGATAAGAACAGTTTAATAATTGAAATAAAAATAATAATAATAATAATAGTAATAATAATAATAACAATAGTAATTGTAATGAAACGGAGAACGAGAGAGACAAACAAAACCCAGGGAAAAGAAAACAAGTGATGCAACCGCTCACCACCCGCCGACCGACACGCAGCCAGTCCCCGAGCGGCGATTGCTCCCCCCGGCCAACTCCCCGCAGTTTATATACTGAGCATGACGTCATATGGTATGGAATAGCCCCTTGGTCAGTTTGGATCAACTATCCTGGCTGTTCCCCCTCCCAGTTCCCTGTGCACCTGGCAGAGCATGGGAAGCTGAAAAAGAAAGTCCTTGACTGGTGTAAGCTCTACTTAGCAACAACCAAAACATCAGTGTGTTATCAGCATTCTTCTTACACTAAATCCAAAACACAGCACTATGCTAGCTACTAGTAAGAAAATTAACTCTCTCCCAGCTGAAACCAGGACAGACTTATAAAACGTAAGGCCAGAAGGAACCGTTAGATCATCTAATCTGATCTCCAGTATATGACAAGTCATTATATCTCACTTATATAGCCCAGTAATGAGCTCAGAGCCAGAGAGTGAGAATGCTTGAACTTCTGCTAAAAATGGTAATGTTATCTCTTTGGCAACTAACTGCAGGCAGGGGCCAGTCGGCCAGACTATTTGCTAGTACCTCCCATGAAGGTGATCCTATACTTCATGGAATTATTTCTGTGTCCTGTGAAACAGGATTTAGGGAGACCTACTATTCAGAGCAGAGCGAAGACAGCACTCTTTCTTCCAGCTTCTTCCTCATTCTGGCAGAAGTGCAGTCTGGCCCCATCATTGCCTTGGAGATCAAACACCGACAGAGGCTTCAACAAGCAGAAACAACTGAAAAAAGACTCATAAGCTGCATTGTATGAAATGTTGCTTATAGATCCCAGTTGAGTTAAGTTAATGAAGCTGCTGCCTAATTGAACCACATCTTTTGCTTTTTTTTCTTTCCTTTTGCATGCCAGGGACAACAGTGTGTTTGGCCAGTACTTACCCTTGTGTCCTCATTACTTTCATTGGTAGTTTTGTTCCAGTGGTTAATCATTTGCATTGTTGAAAATAAAAATAAAATATTGTAAAAGGTGGCTGACTTCTTGTTTGAATTTATCTTGCTTCAGTTTCCTGCCACTGGTTCTTGTTATGACTATCCCACTAGCGAAAATAAGCTAACTAATATCCAGTGGGACCACTAACACACTTTATTCAGGTCACCTTCCAATCTTACTTCTGACATTCTAAATAGATGCCGCTTCTGAAGTAATTTTTGTGCAGTACTTAGACAATGTTTGCAGCTCTGCTTTGTACCTTCTTCAGTTTCACAAGTGAACCCCAGATCTGTGTGGAACAATGTAGCACTGATTTCACCAGCACTGGACACACAGGTGAACTCCCTGCTACCCCTACTTACCTGCACCTATGTGCCCAAGGACCACACAAACCTTTTGGCCAAAGCTTGGCTTGGTTTGATTTGGTCACTTTTCCAGTAGCAACATGTATGACCTGATACCTGTGAATCAGACCCGTACAGCTGTTGTTTTCAGTAAAGTTATTTCCCATTCTACGGACCTACTTGTCTTACTCTTTTTGTTCTATGTGCAAAACTTTGGCTGTATTATTTTAATTTTCTATTTAAACTGCCTGGTCAGTTTATGAGAGACCAATCCCCATCTTTTAAGCATACTGCCAGTCTTTATGTCCTCCATAAATTCTACTAATTCTACCTACCTATCTATATATAATTTACCAAGAAGCTATTGAGAAAGGTATTGAATGACTTTGGATTCAATACCAAAAGCTTGCAGAAACTCCCTAAGCAAAACCCCTTTAATAACAGTTTCTAATTTATGGGTTATTTTTTTGATCAGCATGTTAATTAATTTTTGATTTAGTTACATGTTTCTCACTGATATCTCACAGCATTAATCTTTTTGTCAGAGTTTCAGTTATTAAATACATTAAAATTATACATTCACACATTAATGCCTCATTCATACATGCTAAATGCCTCAGTAATAATTCAGCTATATAGTTACCTTTTTGAGGGAAATTTGTAAAAGGTTTGTTTGACAAGACTTATTTGCTGTAAAACCACATTGAATGACATTAATTATATTCCTAAACAATATTTGCAGTAAACAGCTAGTGAACAATCCATGAAATAAAATATGTTTGCACACTGTATTTGGCCTCTGTCAAGAGAAGTCAGTAGGAGTGTTTCCATTGATTCTGTGGACTTTGGATAAGGCCTTTATCAAACACTTTAAAATAATATGCACATTAATTTCAAAAAGCAGTCTGTTCACTGACACTTCATAAACATGTAGAGGACTAGATTTAGTGAAAAAGCTTACTTGTTACAAATGATTCTTCCAGCTTTAGAGAAGATATATCTATAAAGAGTACTGAAATACTGGAGTTAATACTATTTCAAGGTCTTTCCTTTGCACTTCAGGTTTATCACTGTTCATATTTTGTTGGCTTTTCACAGACAGCACTGCTAAAAAGAAGTGGAATGCTTCAAATGCAAGTAAGCGGATACATAGCACAAGGCCCATGGGTTGTCCTTAGTAGGAATTCTTTAGAAAATGCTAGATGAGAAATGAATACCCTGTTGCTAAGTTACCTTTGTTTCATTTAATGCCATAATTATTTGTTGCTTAAAGAAAAAGCATTGACATTTCCCCCTTAGTCCCTGCCATATGGAAGACAAGCTTTTAAGATTCTCTTATGAGAGGCGCACGTTTATAATATATACCTTTAAGTTCTCCAAGTGCAAGAATCGACATGCTGGGGGGATAATCAAGACATTTAAAGCTTCAAAAACTTCTGCTGTGCCATTCCAAAATAATATTCCTGACAGTTTATTTTTAGAAGCAAATACAATTCCTAACTACTTCATTATATATTTCCCTACTTTTTAATCAGTCAGGGAATGTGCAGGATAAAATTTTCTGCCATACACTTTAATCACTATGTAGAACTGTTGTTCCCTTCTGGAGGGTTAACAAAACAGATGGTATGAATGAATGGGCTCATATTTCAGTTTTTAATCACATTCAGCACCAGAAGACTTATTTGGGTCCATGTGATTTTTGATATATTTACTTTAAAAAAAATAAGGAAATAGCATAAATAATAAGTGAGGGCGAAAGCAAATGCCATCCAAAATATGTGCAGTTGCAGATGTGTGGAAATGCTTTCCTGAATTTTGTGGCAAGCCATTTTTACCTGAAGACCTCAAAGTATTTTGCAAACTTGAACATCACGAAGCTGCTGGAGGGCGGGATAGAAAAGTTAATCTTTTATTCTTGAAACAGACAGGTTAAATGACACTTGAAACAAGTACAGAGAGATTAAGTGACTCAACCAATGCCACAAACTGAGGCAGTAGCAGAGCTAGGGACAGTACCCGGATCCAGTATTGGATTCTGATTCTTAATAATGTATTTTAGACAAAATCTGAAGACAAGATATGAAACCTTTACCATTCTCTCTTCTTCCAGCGTCAGTCTCAGCCTGGCATCACGAGCATGTGGGTACAGAAATAAACAAGAGAGTATTTTGCACACAGCGACAGTGCAGTGGCAGC
This sequence comes from Balaeniceps rex, assembly GCA_013401315.1. NCBI lineage: Eukaryota > Metazoa > Chordata > Aves > Pelecaniformes > Balaenicipitidae > Balaeniceps > Balaeniceps rex. Next base: position 20,719 of record VYZW01061011.1, read on the forward strand.
AGGACTGTGTGAGCACTGGGATAGTGTCCTGTGGCTGTCAGCATAAAGTGGGGATGTACCTCTTCAGTGCTTATAGATGGTAATAATGGAAGCCACAGAAGGATGTCAAAGAGTGCATGTCAGCCCTTCATTTCTGTATTACCTTTTGACTCACATCTACAAAATTTGCAAGCATAACTTTCTTTTTTTCTTTTTTAATATATAGATTCATAAAATCTATGCTTGGAGATAGGTGCATGGAGTCTGTAGTACCAATATTTTATGAGCTCATGCATGGCTCAAGACAGCAATGCATGTTTTGTAATCCAGAAAGAATTGTCCAGTAATTTTATTTTAAAAAACTTTAAGGGAAAAAAAGGATACATAGCAACTCTGAAGTTTATTCTCTAGTGTCAAAGGGACAATAGTTGTCCCTTCATTCAAATTCTTGACAGCATAGTCCAAAAGTTAACTACCTGAGCAATGAATGAACCAGACACTGGGATAAACGCATGAAAGAAGGTAACCTAGTTAGTCTATTCAATCAAACAAGTAGGATGTCCTTTCTGTTAAAACTCTCCCTTACACAGCAAAGCAGTTACTTTATTTCTTGCTTATATCTCTCTTTAAACAGCAACTGTTTCACTGTTATTTGACAATAGACATAGGTTCAGTGTTTGACAAGCAGTCAGAAACAAGGAGATATATCCTTGAAAAATGAACAGTGTGCTGGTACATAAAGAACCACAAAGAGATGGAAACAAACTAAAAATATTGCATTTCTTTAATCATTTCCCTTACAAGGTTACTGAATCAAAGAGAAAGTCCTGGTTTTATTTCAGTATCATTTCACCTTGCCTTCATTGACTCCCATGCCACATTTTTACATTTTCTACCTATTTAAAGACCCACTGAGGAACATGTTCACACATTCTTACTCGTTTATCTTTGTCACTTGTAATTACCACAGTGGCCATTTTCTTGCTTGTGCATATTCCCGCTCTACTCCTCTTTCTTTCTTTCCTCCTAGGAGGAGTGTGGCACTCTTTATTCCAGGCACCCTTGGCTGTACCATCTGCAGGAAGATCAAAGACAGGGTCATATCCATCTAATAACAAGAGAGGAAACAATACTGTAGGTGAACACTCTATTAGCCTCCTTCTTCATTTTATTCAGGTCAGTGCTCAGGGACTTTCAGATGTCTTTGAACAAATGGATGTGAAAATGAAAGACAAGTTACAAAGAAATAAGTTTCTTTTCTTACGCAAGTTAGGCTGATAGGTTGAACCATGCTAGTGTTATAATAGTCTTTTCCCTGAGCTGCTCAGGAAGTATCTTTTCTGAACAATCCTCACCCTTCAAAATAAAGCATAAAAATCTGCTTCCATCTTGAGACTTGCAGCTATTAAAAAATGTCCAGAGGCGATAAACTGAAGACTTGTGTAGGATACAGAGGACATTTATTATTGACAGGAAATCAGTCCTCCATGATAGCTGAACTACAAGATCTCTATAGAGAGAGGACTAATTTCTCCACTGGTGGAAATAGGCAAAGCTTTACTGGTGGTGCTGCATTAGTTTATACCAGCAGAGAGAATGTGAACTAAAATCATTAATTTATTTTGGATGCCTGGAACTGAAAGTTTGGGTCACTGCACTGCAAAAGCACCCTGAGAATAGGGCTGCAGCAGAGGGGGATTTCTGGCTGGGTCTTGGAACCTGTCTTCTGCACCACAACTCCACAGCATGACAACACAGCAGGAAGAACAGCAAAAGCACTGGCCATTTAGTTTCAGCTTAGGAGACTTTTTCATTTCTATCTGTCCAATCTCCTTCCATGAATGGTTCAGCTGACTAAAGACTAAAGCAACTGTTGTGATCCTCTTAGTACATCTCAGTTCTTCTGATATGTAACTGAGGCAGCCTGTGTGTGTCTTGTTGAAAAATGGTTATATTAACTAAAAATAAGACACTGCATTTCTTGCTGCAATGAAACTTACGTACACGACAATATTCTGGGCAAAAGTTCCAAATGTTTTTCTCAGAGGGTTTATTTTTTTTTTTTCCAAAACATAATGTTCCTTTTATATTTCAGAGAAAGTCAGTGAAAGCATGGAGAAATATTTTCAAAACAGAAGACAGAAATAAAACCACAAAGATGCAGTTATGTCAATATATGTGCATATGAGACATTTTCTAGTGCTGATAATGCTATCTATCTCAGACACTTTGTCTAATGCTGCTAATATTGAGTGTTGTATTAAAATCCCATAAAGAAGTGGGTCTTCAGCATGTGTAAAGTTTCACAAAATGTCATTGCTATTGACTTTTTCATCCCCTAGCTGAGGGCTTGCTCCTTTATTGGATTATTTTTTCCCAGATGGGATTATATGAACTCAACTTTTCATCTGTGGAAAAGTCCCAGGCAATTTAATAGAAAATGTATTCCTACTGCAGCATTCTAGAGGATGTTTCAATGTTCTTTTTGGTAACAGCTTATTCTCCGCTAAATTCAATAAGGTTTTAAGTGTGGTCTCAAAAACCACAAATGATTAATTTCTCAGTTCAGTAGGCCATCTAAAGAAATGCCTAGCTTCATGAATATGGGTAGTTTATTTGAAGTTATTGAGAGTACTTGACACACAACTAACTCTAAGTTAATAGTAAGAGCTTTGCTAAATTAGTATCATTGTACATATACAATCCATAAGATTTTTCTAAATGTATTCCCTTAATACAGTAAAATATATAATTCTGTTGCTACGTTAACAGTGTTTAAGGAAATTAGTTGATACATTCAACAATCTTGTGTTGAAAAAGAATAATAATTCCTGTCTTTCAAGGTTTATTTGGGTAGTTGTTGTGGCTCATTATATGTTTTTTAAATAATTGTGCTAGACATTTCATTGAGGATCAGTAGGATGGTAAGATGCATTGTACTAGGCTTGCCTGACTGAGTAGAACTTGGGTAATAAAAATAAAAATATCGCATAACTTATTTTTTAATGTCTATCATACTTTAATATGTAATGCTATTAGTTACATACCATACTTTTCAAAAGAGAAAATAAAAGGCAGCATTCAACAAGGCATTGCTCTAATCAAGCATTGTTATTCAGCTCCTTGCCACTGTTTAGAGTACCAGATGTCTCATTTTCATACACACAAATGTTGAGGTAGCAATCAGTGCATAGGAATAGCTGTTGGGGCCAAGGTTTTTGTTGTTGTTGTAGGTTTTTTTAAAGCTTATATTCTTTGAAATAACCCACTGACATCTGGAAAACTACTGCTAACTAAGTGCCAGCACTTCATCAGACTACCACGTGCCTACATTGGCTCAACAGACTTACTTGGAATGGAGCCATAGACAGGAGCATAGTAATCTAGACTATAGCCACAGCACAAAATAAATAAATAAAAATAGAANTATTTTGAAGCAGATGACAAAAGTCTATTATTTTCAGGGCAGCTCATTAAAATGTATGAAGGTGTTGCCAGTATTAGAAAGATACCACTTACAATAAAGTCAGTAAATTTCAGAGAAGGTCATACCAGAGATCCTACATCAGGTGAAAAATACCTATATGGTGCTATAATGGGACTCAAGAATGTGTTGGCAGAAATTCAGGTTTCTTAGGTCAGCTGTCATCATAACAGTGACTGCTGATTCTAAAAGAAGGATGAACGTATTTTA
>VYZW01061011.1:27180-43483 GCA_013401315.1 Balaeniceps rex
ACTTTAAAAAAAAGGGGAAAGGATGAAGTGTTTCTAACTCTGAGAGATCTCATATAATTAAGCCTCCAGCTGCATACATTTTTAATATCACAGACAACATGGTAATTGACATATGTGATTCTGGATCACACTTCAGATTTTAAATTATTTCACTCGGCTGAAATGTGTTTAAGTGCACTATCCAGACACTTTCAGTAATTCAGCTTTTAATGACTATCTGTCTCTCCAGTGCTACCTTTGATGTTAAAATAGCCTAAGAAATAATGTAATTTTCCCACATTCTCATTGGGTTATATTCAGATTTTTCTTAAATATTTTATTTAAGAACTCTCCCTGACCCCAATGGCAGCAAAAAGTGAAAAGATTTTACTTACAATAATTTTATGTCTTGTAGTTTGCTAAATTCATTCAGATGATCAGGACCTCAAAACCAGCATTAATTGCTGAATCTGAAATAATATCAAAGGAATAAATCAAGAGGTTACAGCAGCCATAAAAATACAAGATGTAGCAATGAGTTCCTAATAATTAATGTTTCCAAGATTACACTAAGACCTTAAAGATATAATCATGTTCCTATGAATCAAAATTAGTAGCTTGGGAAGTTTTGTTACCCAGTGTGCCCATGGTCCACTAGGCCAAAAAGGAGCCTGTACAATCCGGTGCCAGATAATATTTAATTCACTAGCAGTTAGCAGATGCATAACTGAATGTTTCAGATTAATCATACTTTGCCATAGAAATCTCCAAACTCTATGTGCGAATAAAGAAACTTAAAAGACTATGTAATGAGCACAGTTAAAATAAGTAAATCCATGCTTTCTCTTATTATTGTACTTTATTTCCAGCTGGAGATAGAATCTGTGAAGTTTTTACCCATTAAAAAAGAAACAAAGAAAACCAGGATGTAACCTGGAGTCTAAAACACTTCAGTATAAATGCTGTAACTAATGGCAAATTCTCAAACCGTTGCTTAATACACCTTATTTCTTCATTAAGAAGGAAGAGACAGACTCATCACAACCTTATGTAACAACTCCAGTTTTAATTTTTCTTTTAATTCTCTATGTTAAACTCACCTTACGGCCAGGGTGTAGTTTTAAAAGCAAAGTTTGCTTTTGCTGAAAGAAATAGTTTTCATTAAGATGTTGGCTGGTTTTGTTAATGCTTTCAGACAATGTGGACACTAGTAATAGGGCTTCACTGAAAAATGCAGAGTTGTTATAATTTTAAAGGGATTTCTCTGATATAAGAAACAGGTTTGTACAGGCTCTGGACAATTATTGTGTAGGAAAAATCCGTGTAGCTCTCTTACCTCCTTCCTGTAACTGTCATCTTTCCCTTTTAGATCCCCTCTCCTCTTCAAAACCACTAAAGCTCAAGATACCCAGAAAGTTATGTTCCACCACCAGCATGTCTTTTTTTTTTTTTAAGAATGTATTATGTTTGGTTTAGAGAATCTTCTTTTATCTTTACATGATATTTTTAATAGAATCAGCCAGGGATCATTTTATTGATTCTTCCCTAAAGATTTTGTTTGGTTGTGGACTGAGATGCATGACCTTCTTCTGCTTCAGGCTACATTTTAATTAATCATTATGAGTAGAAATGATCCAGACAACATAGACTTCATTTGACAAGTGCTTTTTTCTCTGCATTTTGGTTTGTTTGTTTTCAGATCTTTTTTCTAAAGAATATTTAATGCTATCTAAATGTGCAAGCTCAACTAACCCCCTCGTCATTCCTGCTATGGACAAAGAACCCCATGAACCTTCCCCTCAGGCAGAAAGATAACCCTTTTTAAAAAGACAGTCTTTGCAATATGCCCTGCAGGTCAACTAAACACTTCACAGGCTGAACCTAAAGTTGCACAAGTACAACTGCAGTGTCATTCAGCAAACTGACAGAAATTCAGCGTGAGAAGATGTCATATTTCCACTCCTCAGAATGGAAATCCTATGATAAAATAACCAAACCAATCCTTCTCCAGTAAGTTTCATTTGAAAAATATAGAAAACTCATGCAAAAAATAATCAGCCCTCCATGTGCTAGTACTGGTAGTGTCAGTCAGTATTCCCTTTATTACTGTTATCATCTTCATCCTCACACCCACGATTCTCTGTTGCAGGTGATGAGTCATTGCTATAGAAACACTGTGATACCACCATGATCACATAGTCCTTTTCATAACACTTGTAGAAAATGAGAGATGACAATTTTTGCAGAAATGATCAAAAGAAAAAATGGAGGGCAAATCTGAGAAACATCAGTAAATTTTGAGGGATTATGTAGGACCTCTTTCCTGGAGGCTGGACAGCTTAGTAGCAGTTTTTCTTCCCTAAGATCTTTGATTACCTGGCTGCTGGTTCCTGCCACCGCCGTAAGTGGAGGAATCGCTCATCAGTTCTAGACCAGTACATGTACTGAGGGTGCAGAAAAGATCTGGACATCTGTGACCAGCTTGCATTTGTCATGGGTGGAGATGGCAAGAATGAATTAGTATCAAAGGTACTGAAAGCAATTCCAGAGAGAGAAACAGAGAATTCAGCAAAGCTTGATCCATGACATTTGCTTGGCTTTATCTCACCAAAGTAATGTGCACTACTGATTTTCAAGGCACTGGTATGAGAAGATGAGTTTTAAAAACCTAGAGGGTAAGTAGGACACACAACACCTTGTACATGCTGAATTTGTATAACTTCTCTAGGCAGCGGGCAGGCTATTATAACTTTATTGTTTCAGGATATAAGCCTATTATACTCCGCAAATGAATACAGTGACATTTTGCTGTATCGGTTGAAAAGATTAACAGTTCACAAAGCAAACTGCCGAGTGCAGCAAATTAAATACATTAAAATGTGCAAGCTTAAAATTCTATACTCCCTGCGCTATAAACTTACATACAATACAGTTTAAAGGGTCTCAGCGGCTCAGTTAATAATGCACTGGCCTGTCAGCTTTCTGGACACAATTTAAGTCTGTTAGGTTGCAGTAAGCCATGACAGGGTGTGTTTTTCTCAGCCATTAATGAATGCTGTAGGTAAATTGTACAGTAAGAAGGTGGCTCTGAGGTATATTAGTGTCACAGTAAATGTGCTAGGATTATTTTAGATGTTATTATTAAAAAGAAAAAAAAGTATTTTGAATGAATCTCAAAAAGCTTAAAAGTTCATTGTGGAGAAGGACTGGAATACTGAGATACACTCAGTCTAAACCAGTGAGAGCTTTAGCAGAGCCTCTCTTGTGACTTGTCATTTCTGAATGTTTTCTCTAGTGATGCTTATCTGAGAGAAGAACTAGGCCTAAGCACTGTCTGGAAATTGCAAGACAATAAGCATTAAAAAGACCACAAATCTCTGCGAGTCCCAAGGATTTAACGTGGGGAGTCCTCCAGTAGCTAGAAGAAACAGTCTCCAATATAGGAAACACAAATATTTCAAAACAAAGAACCTGATCTCAGCTAATCTTGATTAGCATTAATATGGATAGAATTGCCCTAATTCCTGAGGCAACAGCTATCTGGCCTCCTAAATGTCCACACGAAAACCATGGCCCCTTTGACTGAAATTCTTCAGTAAAACAACATGGTATTGAGGGGTCTGATTAAAAAGCTAACACAACTAATCCAAGGAGGCATACAGAAAAATAGTCAAGGCTTCATTTTAAAAGGAGACTCGGGATTTTGTTTCCACTTAGCCCTTTTAGACCAATCTGTTCATTTTATAGGTTCTGAAAAGTGTCAATATTAATAAACAGAGAAGTGGGTAGACTCTATCAAATTGGTTTAAAAGAATCAGTGCAGAAAATTATGCACACAGGTGTTTGCATTCATCAATTCCTATCTAAAAGTTCTCATCCCAGCTGCAGCTCTAGACCACAGCTAAAAAACATGGCTGCTAGCTAGAGCAAGAAGATGATAAAGCCATGAGAAGCAGGTTTACAGAACTAACTTCATATCCTCATGAAAGTTCAGGTTTGGTTCCATTCCAGAACCAGGTAGAGGATTTGGCTGCAACATTTTTAGCCTTGCCTGATGTTTACATATTCCCCTAAATATTACTTAATATCTCTTTGAGTATGTGGATAGATCCTTTTCCTCACTCTGACTTCCTTTGCTCTGCTTCAGTAGCACAATGACTGTTGACTGGTGGCAACTCACTAGTCATCTTGCCAGCATGAAGAATGGCTTAGCCACTTTCATAAATACCTCATTGTCACTCCTGATGTTGGTACAAAAAAATGGGTTGAGATTAAGAGTTTGTTGAGCACAATTTAAAATGTAACAAATTCTAAATCAGTGTAAGCCTCGTTGTCCAAACTGTGAAAAATGATGCTCCTACAGCATCCCTGAGTCCAGGTGTCCCAGCTGCCTAAATGGTAGGTCTGGCCCAAGCTTCTTAATTTCCTTTCCATAGAAATCAGGACAGTAGAAACATGTCACAGGATCTATGTCTTAATTCAGAAATGTGGCATAATTCTTGGCATTTTCAATTTAGATGTTGTCTCATATACCCAAGTAGTCTAACCCACTTTTAAGAGTGGAACAACAGGAAGAAAATGTTTTTACCATCTTGGTTTGAATGTAACTTTTGGGTTTTGAAGTATTCTATGACTTGTTTGACAGTGCAACTGCTCTGGTTTCACAGTACATTCTGGGCCAATTTCTGCTCTGATTACGCTAGTTCTTTTACTGCTCTAGCTCTGCCTTACCCATGTGAATAGCACTGATAGCCATAGTGTAAATCAGAGAGTTAGTGGAATGACCAAAATTTTCCAGACTTACTTTAAAATATACTCACGAAGTAAGAATTGTTCTAAAGTTGACAGTATTTTGGATCAGTTTTGTCTTTTGACAAAAACTGAGAGAATGATTTTATGTAGCAAAACGTTTGATGTTTCTGACAGAGCAAAATAGAAAATAAATGTATTTTTTCCTCTTCCACTACCTTCTTATATTTATCTTTTTCCTCTGAAATCCTAAAGTTTGCTGAGCCCTGTGAGACATTCTGTGTCTCTTTCCATGAAGATCTTTTTAACACCATTTTTCCAATGGCCAGCCGTAGTGCCTGTAGCTTAAAACCTCAGTGAATTCAGTTAATTGAGAATGCCTTCCTAACACCAGTGCTGGCTGATTCCCACCAGGCCTCACTGGTCTATGTTACACAGCCTAGTCTCTATCCAAATCCAAATGCCACATGACAAATTTCATGAAATTTAGAGTACAGTAGGCTTCTGAGAGAAGACAGAAGATCCAGATTACAGGAATCCATTGGAAATTAGTTCAATGCCTTTTTTTCTGTATTGGGATCAGCAATTAGAGTGAAGCTTCTAAAGGATTTTCTAGGGAGGAAAGTTGTGGTACCTTACAGAAACTAAAGTCAACATTATTCCAAAAATGTGTGCATAAGCTTAACTCCATGAAACATGAGTTTTGCCTATGCTTGTAAGGATTTTTTTCACGTGACTGAGCTTTGCATAAAGGCCTATAGGAATGTCTTTGAAAGCTTATAGAATTTAATATAGAATTTCACTTTTTCGACACTTTTTATTTTAAAAGAAAATGGAATTATTATTTATTAATATTGAGTAGCCACTAAAAAATTTTACAGTTTAACATTTCTGCAGAAAGCCTGTCATCCCTTACTATGTTTTTATGTCTTTTTGAGAAAAAAATGCTTAGAATCTGACTAATTGTGGCTTTTCCTACCAGTTAGCTTTATTACCATGTATAGGGTTTGCGTGGCAAGGTTTCGGTAGCGGGGTGGGGGGCAACAGGGGTGGCTTCTGTGAGAAGGTGCTAGAAGCTTCCCCTATGTCCAATAGATCCAATGCCAGTTGGCTCCAAGACGGACCCGCCGCTGGCCGAGGCCAATCAGCAACAGAGGTAGTACCTCCATGATAACATATTTAAGAAGGGTGAAAAAGTTACTGCACAACAGCAACTGCAGCCAGAGAAAGGAGTGAGAATATGTGAGAGAAACAACTCTGCAGACACCAAGGTCAGGGAAGAAGGAGGGGGAGGGGGCGCTCCAGGCGTCAGAGCAGAGATTCCACTGCATGGTAAAGACCATGGTGAGGCAGGCTGTCCCCCTGCAGCCCATGGAGGTTAATGGTGGAGCAGATATCCACCTGCAGCCCATGGAGGACCCCACACTGGAGCAGGTGGATGTGCCTGAAGGAAGCAGTGACCCCATGGGATGCCCACACTGGAACAGGTTTGCTGGCACAATTTGTGACCCCATGGGAGACCCATGCTGGAGTAGTCTGCTCCTGAAGGACTGCCCCCCATGGAAAGGACCCATGCTGGATCAGTTCATGAAGAGCTGTAGCCTATGGGAAGGACTCACATTGGAGAAGTTCGTAGAGGGAGGACTGTCTCTTGTGGGAGGGACCCCACGCTGGAGCAGGGGAAGAGTGTGAGGAGTCCTCCCCCTGAGGAGGAAGAAGCGGCAGAGACAACATGTGATGACCTGACTGCAAGCCCCATTCCCTGTTCCCCTGCACCACTGAGGGGGAGGAGGTAGAGAAAATCGAGAGTGAAGTTGAGCCCGGGAAGAAGCAAGGGGTGGGTGGAAGGTGTTTTAAGATTTGGTTTTATTTCTCATTATTCTACTCTGATTTGACTGGTAATAAATTTAATTAATTTTCCCCAAGTCAAGTCTGTTTTGCCTGTGACGGTAATTGCTGAGTGATCTCTCCCTGCCCTTATCTTGACCCACGAGCTTTTTGTTATATTTTCTCTCCCCTGTCCAGTCAAGGAGGGGGAATGATAGAGCGGCTTTGGTGGGCACCTGGTGACCAGCCTGGGTCAACCCACCACATACCCTTATACTTCAGCATCAGAGATGTGAAGGTTGTATTTTAAATCAAATGCTTTTGGGGGAACTGTGATGGTGGTTCTTGAACCGAAGTCCTATTGTAGCTTCTAAGGACCAATAATTCTCTGGTCAATTTTATATATGCTGTTTTCAAAATTCAGAATGAAGAAATATAAATATAAAAAAAAAATCTAAGTTAATTAGTAAGAAAATCTTGCTAAAATTAAGTTATACTGATTATCATTATTTTTAAAAAATCATTAATATTAGTAGAAACCTGTGTAGCAGTACTCTGTGTATGAAGACTCTTAAGTACACAAACACTTTCAAAGGACAGTAAAGGTTTAGGCCTTATTCAAAGAGAATTGTAATTTTACTCTGATAGTATAACAAAAGAAGCAGTTCTGCTGGAATAACCCCAGCCACATTGATTTCTGAGGATCTGACCCAGCACTCAGAAGTAAAATCAGTATAAGGCTGAAGGGAGGAAAAGAGAATGAGGGAAGTGCAAGAGAAAAAGAAGGTCAGACAGCAGAAGAAATAACTGGAAATCAAAATCACAAAGAATTACCTACCTGTGTCAAATTATAAAAACCTACCCTGCTCCTAGGCTGTCAATGGTAAATCTCCCTTTGGCTTCAGGTTACTGATTTGGGACTGAAATCCCAAACAGTTCTAGTGATTTTAAATTAACTTTTATGGATTTTTCCAGCTATAAATGGAAGTTGAAACATCAGTTCTTACTTCTATACTGTAGCAAGGATCTTAGATCTTCTCCAGATATTGTCCAAATTTCTGTAGTCTCCCATCTTACCTTTACAATGCCTGTGGCTTGATTAGGAAATAAAACAACTGAGTCTTGCCAGCAGTTGACATAGCGTATCATTTTTAACCCTTTTTTACCCCGGCATGATTTCTATTTGGGCTGCAGTTGGATGGAATTTACTCAAGAACCAAAGTGTTATTGCAAAATCCTGGTTTGTTTTGATTTAAACATCTCTCAGAGGCTTTCTGCTGTGAAAATGGAGCCTGACAGCAGTGAAAGTCCTGGCTCATGCCAGAAATCTACAGCTAGCTCCTTGCCATGAATCTGATATCCTGGCATTCCTGACACTAGATATAAAGCCCATTTTCTTAGATTCTCATGCTTTCAGCAAGTCAAAGCACTTCATCTATATTCAGATTATATTTTCCAGTTTTATCTTTGGAAATTTTGAAAAAATATTTTTCCTTTTGTGGATTTTTTTCTCTTCCAGAACTGGACATTTCTGTTTCCAAGTACATCCACCAGTTTTGTTTATTTTCAATGAAAATATAAGTAGTAGCTGAATCAGCCAAGAGTCCTGAATTTAAATTCTCCTGAATGTGGAGGTCATCTTTTGAATGTGCCAGGGAAGAGGGAGCTGCTTCTGGTATGACTGAACAGGTTAGTAAAGAAAAAAGAAGAAATTTCATACAAATAAGAAGAAAATCATGAAGGGAGAAGAAATAGAAGAGATCACTAATTCTAATGCAACTTGTAAGCCACGGTCAATGTTACCCTAAGTTGTGTCACAAGACTTTACACAAGACTTTGTGCTATTTAAAATTTACAGCCATAGACTTGCATAGCTTGTTCTTGAAAATCACAGTATGGCAAAAAACCCATGCCCTTTCTAGATCAAATACAAGATTCATAAAAGCTGGCATTTTCTATCAGCTTTAGAAGATACCTTCAAAAGTCAAGGATATAATCTTTTACCAGTCTCTCTTCCTGAAGAATATTTCAAATCTAAATTGTGTAAGCCTTTTAACTGTACTTGTAACTGTGATGGAAATGGAAATAAGTAGTTTTATTACCTTGAGTTTAAAAACAACTTAACTTCAAGAAAAAGGCTATTTATTCGCCCACATGACACAGAAAATGCTTTGGATTAAAGTACTTTCATTACAAAAGTGGTGGGAAGGTAAAATACAATTAGTCTCAGCTAGATCATTTTAATGTTTGATTATAACCAACCGAGCTGGGACAAATTTTCATGCCAGCACTAAGATCCTGGTGATAATAGGGTTACATAACCTCTGTAAAATAAAATGTGAAATTTACATGCAAAGTGGTATGTTCTCTTGATGCACACATATAACTCCCATTAGCATTAATGGGAAATATATGTGCCTATCAAGAAGAAAATATACCCCATTTAATTCCCAAACATCATGTCAGTTTCTGACATCTTCTATTATGATCTATGCTCATACAGCAAAAATTTTAATAGCTCAGATATACTGGGTTTCATACGTAGATCTCAAAGGATTTTATGAAGAATAAGTCCATGCAACTCAAAGATACCTGTGAGGAAACTGGAACTTAAGTTATGCCCAAAAAGCCTGCAACAGACACTGGAAGCAAAATTTGTATAAGAGTATAGAACTCCACACAGGTGAATTTGTCATAATTCAGCCCAAAATATTGTATACACACAATTAGTCTGTTTCTAAGAACCTGCAGTGGGTTCACCTTGGCTAAGAGCCAAACACCCATCCAGCTGCTCACTCACTCCCCCTCCTTGGTGTGATGGGGCGGGGGAAATAGGATTAGAAAACTCATCAGTTGAGATAAAGACAGGGAGATGGCTTATAAACTACTGTCATGGGCAAAACAGACTCATTTTGGGGAAAATTAGTTTAATTTATTGTCAATTAAAATAGATTTGGGTAGTGAAAAACAAAGACACGCATTAAAATACCTTTCCTCTTCAGTTTCTCATGCCCAACTTCACACCTTTACTCCTGAATTCTCTAACCCCTGTCCCAAGTGGCGCAGAGGGGATGGAGGGTGGAGGGGGCTATGGTTTCTCTCTACAGATCCTTCCTCCTCACACTTTTCCCCTGCCCAGCGTGGGGTCTCCATGGGCTGCAGTTCCTTAAGGAAATACCCATCTGCTCCAGCATGGGGTCCTCCACAGGCTGCAGCATGGATCCAGCACCTGGAGTGCCTCCTACTCCTCCTCATCCTCTGACCTTGGTGTTCCCTCTGATGTTTCTCGCTATGTTTTTTCCTCCTCCTCTGCCTGTCTGGCGTTTTCTGCCCTTTCTTCAATACGCTTTCACAGAGGCACCACCAGCTTGGCTGATGGTCTCAGTTGTGTCCTGCAGTGGGTCTGTTGGAGCTGCCTGGAACGAGCTGTATCTGGTATGGGGTAGCCCCCAGCCTCTTCTCACAGGGGCCACTCCTGCAGCCCTCCCACTGCCAACACCCAATAAAGAAGCAAATTACCTTACCCGACCTAGACCAGGATTTCTGCATTCTGCCAGGTAGACTTACTCCTTAAAGCAGCTGGACCTACTTCAGGTTTCTGGCTAAGGCTGGAGTTATCAACTTCCTCAAAAAGTTTGTAAGGATCTGGGCAAATACACCCTCTGTGAGGCTGAAAATTTCATGCATAGTTTATGCCCACAGATTTCCAGTCCTTTTCCTCTGACAGACTCACCAAGTAATCTGCTCTTAACATAAACAGTTTTCACCAAAAAATTACTTTTTCTCTGCTTGAAAACAGGTAATTTCCAAAATAAACCCTATAACCTTGTGTAATCTTCCAATTGAACATACCTCATGTAAAGGACTGTGACACTAGAGCCTTATCCTGGAGTACTGTAATTCTGACTGGATGAACTTACTGCTATTAGAGCACGTGAGGTGTAGTAAATTGGCATTCTGGTTCAGACCACTGACAATGAAGAGAAAAGATATCTGGATGAGAAATGGAATAAGGAGTTTGGCAGGAAACATAGAAAATTAAACTCGTTGCTGTGATTTTTCAGAGATGACAGAAAATATGAGGTCATTTGTGTTGTTAAATATAAAAAGGCGATCTATAAACACATATCCATAAGATATCACAAAAAAATAACTCTGATTATTCAGAAAAGTCTGGTCATTCAGCAAACTTTAGCATTTAAGTGTTCCTTGGTGTAGAATCCTACATGTCTAATTCTGACTCTACTGTGAAAGCTAGAAAAAGTGATAAGTACACATTGGCTTCATAAATTTTATTTTATCTTAACATACTCACCTCTAGATTATTTGAAATAGTCCAAACTGAAGAAGAAAACTCACTAAACTGTAATTTCAAGAATTCATGTATTATTTTGTATTTTTCTCTTTTTTTATTTTCTACATTTTTCACATTTTATAGATTTATTACATTTTTTCATTTATGTTAGAGTAAAACCCAAATGTCTTAGGCTGGACAAGAGCCTATGTGGTAGCAAATATCTCAATCGTAGAGAGTTATTTCCTTTCTTCACTGCCTTAGTCTTCAAGGAATTGATTTTAGGGGTATGACAAAAATAACTCAGGAAATAAGTCCAGACTCTCAAACCGATGTAACACAGCAGTTCTGTGATTTCAGTAGAGATATGCCAATTCACACCTGCCAGGAAATCTGGCCTTCACCTTTCAAGTGGCAATTACAAGATGTATATCGCTTCATGATGAGATTTATATTATCAAGCACATTCGGTGGAGTTTTCCTTGCTAGCTTCAGGGGAATAGATATTTACAGATGAGTCATTGACATGTCTTGAGCTATCACAGAGTCTCCAGAGAATCATCAACCTTTTCTTCCACAGCAGGAAAGTTAAGAGGAGCAGCATTTTCAGCTCTAAAATGTCACTGGTTTATTGGAGATCAGGTCTTCTACACCTCCTCAGCCCTTTGACTAATATATTCAGATAATACTTTAATTTATGCATATATATCATACCTCCCTTCCAAAGTGTTTAGGCTACCATGTTAGGATTCATAATTAATTTTCTTTAAAAAAAAAGGACAAAAAATAGGTGATGTAAAACTCAGCGAAGCGCCATGAAGACAGGTTGAGAGGATACTGTGAGGTCAGAGAAGGCAGAAGTGAAAGGTTGCTAGAAATATTGAAAGTCCTCAGTCAAATGCCTCCCAGTATTGAAATAATGGTCTTTTCTTATATTTATATCTATATCTGTTTTCTGTGTAAAGATGTTCATAACCTTTTTCTCCTTTGGTAGTTCAACATGATTAAATTCCCTATTGAAAAAAATACAGCCAAAACTGTCAATGGAAATATGAGTGCTTTGACAACTTCCAGAGTTTATCTGAATTATGTCCTTCAGATTTCCAAGTCTGTACTATTGGATTTGGCCATAAAAGGTGATGTTTTTCAGGTGCATATGTGCCAGACAAAACTATCAGTCATCTACAATAGGTTGAAGTACATGCTCTTCTTTCCTTCTCAATGCATAACTTTAAATATAAATTAAACAGTGTGTTCCCAAATTTTAGTCCAATAAAGTAATCTGAAATAAATGACAATTGCATCTTTTTTTGTACACAAACATACCCACTTTCTCAAATGACTGACAAAAGAGAACTGTTGAAGCAGGTGAAAAGCTGCTAAAAGCCCCAAACTGATTGCTGTTTGCATGTAAAATGGAATTTTAGAGAGACTAATGGGTCACTTTAGCAATCCTATTCTACTTGTGACAGTGGGAACTGAATGTAAAACAAGCCCTTAGCTGGTTAAAAGCAGCTTGATTCATAATTCAGAGTTATTGTCAGCACAGGTCAGAAGCAGATTGGGGCCTGACCCAACCTGTCATTTGACTTTCAACTTCTCGCTTTTTACCTGCTACTAGGCTCTAATTTTCATTGATTAAGACTAAACTGATTTTCCAGAATACTGAAGAAAAGAATAACAAAATTGAAAACTTTACAGTTTGTCATAATAATGAATGAAGTGTAACTAATGGCAAGAAAGAACTGAAGGAGACACAGTCCAATAACTCGATTCATCACAATATCAGTAACTCCATTTAGTGAAGGAGAATAGAAGTGAAATTACAGGCTTCAGAAATATGCGAATTCATATGATCATCTTGAGAAACTACATATTTGTATGAATAAAAAGAATAACAGGCCTGGATAATGGGAGGAATAAGTAGGTAGACATGCAGGATTAACTTAAAGAGCAAAATTATATCAAAAATGTCAATAAGAAGTTCCACAGTCAGATATAAATTTAAAGGTATACCAAGCTAAATTAAAGATAAAGTTAAGGAGTCACAAAATGCTCACAAGCTTGGCAATTACAAGTAAAATACTGGTAACTTATGCTATCCATTAGGAAATTAGAAAATGTATTTTAAACTCCATGTCTCTTCTGGATTGATGTTCTTGCCTTCATTGTTGTGAAGACTCTTGAATCACATACCTAAGCAAAAAGAAACCATGCAGGAAAGGGAGAATGAGGACTAAAAAAAAGAGAACAATATTTCATTTAAAATCTAGCCCTTCCTTTTATTTTTATCTGAAACTGTAGTAGTTAAAATAGTCATTGTTGAGAGGTAAGAGATGGAATTAATTTCTCCTCTGCACAACAGACTGAATCTGGCACCTCCTGGAAGTACCCCAACAATCACACCGTGGTTGAGATAGGAGGAAAGGTATTTCTAAAACTCTTTTCTTCAAGGCTTTTCCTTTTTGCACAACATAAAGTAAAAGATTAATCAAACAAAACCAGATAAAATGACCAGAATTCCCCTGTCCTGTGGCTACCATCTAGGAGACTGGAGATGGGATTTTAGTTTCTGCTCCAGTGAGAGAGTTTCAGTTTTAAAGCAGTTTTTACAGTGAATATTTGCTTAGTTGCTGGGCAAGGACTGTCATCTTGATCTTGACTATCATGGGTGATTGTAGAATCTGTGAGGCTACAGAATTCTGGCTGTATTCTTCATCACTGTTTTGGGATTTCACGTTTCTAGGATTAGATGAAACTAAGCAGCATTTTAATTTGCACTGAGTTACTTCTCAGAGGGAGAGGTTAGGCAGCACTTTGGCACCTGTATCTTGCTGTAGATTTAAAATATATTTGATATCCTGTGGAAAATGATAACTATAAAATTATGATTTCATGTGGTACAAGATTAAATCCTTACTCTTACTCCAGCAATTGTCAAAAGAAAGGATTCAAGTTGTGCCATTTAGCATTTTAATTACAGGCTTTGTTCTTAGTGTGGATTAATTTTATGCCATATTATGTTCTTGTAATAATTTTGTTATGAAATGAAGTATCAGGAAATGGAAATATATCATCTTATGTACAATATTCCATGAATTAGAATAATGTATTATAGTACCTTGACCTTTTCTATATTCTGTAATTTGACTGAATGGTCATTGCACTTTTCCCTCATTAACAAACTGAATAACCAATAGCTGAATTGATGACATGGGCATGAAGTCAAGAAACAGAATAATGAAATAGTCACAGCACCATAGTATAGTAGATGACTATGTCTAAGAGAACACATGAGCCATTAAATCTCAGAATCAGTGAGAGGGACTGGAATGAGAGTGGAAAGTGCACAAGGAAAAAAACGTTTTCATGACAACAGAGCAAGCTTAGCCTATTCTTATTAAGCCCTTGCGAAATTCTATCGCCATATAAAACATTAGAGCAAGTGAAATATTAAGGCTTAATTTAGACAATAAACACATCACTAGACTAGACAAGGCTTAAAGTTTCTTTAACAAAGAATTTAATATCAAATATTTATAAGCGGATTTAAATTCTAATGAACTGACAGTCATCATATACACACAATAGCGCAATGATAGAAATACTACAAATTAGTCATATGAAACCATTGTCTAGGTCTGCCCTTTCAAGCAGACTGTTCCACAATGCCATCATTTCCACAATACTGTGTTAGTGGTACCATGAAAGAATAATGCACATAATAGAATGGAGGAAATTAAGCTGCATCTTTTAAAAATAAAATTATCATCATTATTTTATAGTAGGTTTAGTGATAAAACTGCACTTTGAGTCTACAAGATATATTGGTTACAAGAAGATTTAAGAGATGTTATACACTGAGTTTGCTATCCTGCTGGATTCAGTTTGTAATTGATTACAGTTAGTATTGCTGATCTGTTTATATTCAGCTTTAGAAATACTTTCAGTCGTTTTGGACCACTGATTTCTACACATATTCTTCTCCAACATCTAGTAGGGAGCTGTCTTGATCATGGATGTCTTTCTTACCAAAGTCCCGAGAGTCATAAAAGAGGGGTAGTATGCAAGCTTGTGATAATTCTGTATCAGCATAATTTCTAACCAGCCTTGGTGTTCTGGATCACCAGAAGGAGGAATAAGATACATTTAGTACAGGATAAAAAGTCAGTGCTGCAAATTTGCAACTAAAGACTAACGCTTGCTTCAGTAATGGTATTTTTAAACTGCTGTGTTTGACCAGTCCAGATAGAATTAGGTCCATGGTTTTGCATGGGGTTACTTTGAGCTTGTAGTATCATGGTCCTTCCTCACACCACGAAGAACGATTGTTTGTGATCATTTATACAGCTAGGTAAGAACTAGGTAATTACTTACAGCTAGGTAAATAATATTGCAAATGTAACATTTGCACATTGCTATCGTCAAAACTCTGGATAGAGTGAATTAGAACAAGAAATTTTACACTTTCTCCCAGTTTACATAAATCAGCAGCAAATTCAGTTTGTAGGCTTCATCATTCATTTTGATGTTCTTTCTTTTGATCCCAAGAAAGAAATATATTTATAATCTCCAGAAGAACTGCCTCAGAGGTAAGTGGTATCCAAATATTGTTCTGTAGAGATAAAAAATGTACAGTGTCAGTGGTATTTGGCTGTGGATTGATGATGCATTGCACAAGGATATAGAGACATCATTCCTGTAAAACTTGTAATATTATAGTTTAGGGTATATTTAACCTTTAATACAAATAATTTTTATTTTCCCCCCTTGGAATTCGAAGTACTTTATTTTTTTTATATTTAGTTTGTTTTGGGTTTTTTTCCCTGTGTTTGCCTATACTGTGGCTGCTGCAATTTTTTGCTTTGGTAAAACTGGAATTGCAAAGAAGAAGAGTAATATAAAGGACTCCAACAGTACCAGCTTAAGTTGAATAGATTTCAGTGTAAATGAGTGTGAAATTGGACTTTCAATAGGAAGTCTGAACTGGTGAAATACTCTTAAAGTTGGAACTGTCATCAAAATCACTCTTCAAGAAAAGGCTAAGACTCTAATTTAAACTCTCAAAACCTCCCAGAAAACAGATGGACAGAAATACCCTGGATTTCCTGCTTCTGATCTTTCCCTGTTCTACTTCGATATGTCTCTCCCCTCCACTCAGTTTCCATACCATGATTAGTCCCTGATTTATTTCATGTGTATTATACACAACTATTCAATAGAATTTGCCATCTGACAATATCTTCTGAGTAATAAAAATATACGGTGTTTCTCTGTTATGTGTGATTAGTTACTTGATCCTCAGTTCAAAAAACAAAGGGATTTCTGGAGTCGCCTGGGATTAACACTGTACTTAAGTGTCCTTCCAGTAGCAAAAATAGCATTTGATCTTAGGCACCCACCCTTTGCAGACCTATTGCCTACCAGTACAATGATTTTGTCTAAAGGTGTTCT
>VYZW01061013.1:8049-42118 GCA_013401315.1 Balaeniceps rex
GCAGGTGACTGGGAAAAGCCAACACAGATTTGCCAAAGGCATGACAAACCTGATCACGCTCTACAACAAAATAACATCTTCTGTTGACATGGGGAGAGCAGTGGATGTTGTTTACTTGGACTTCAGCAGAGCATTCGACACTGTTTCCCACATCCTTCTCCTGGACAAACTGGTAAGATGTAGATTGGACAGGTGGTGTGTGAGATGGGTAGGAAACTGGCTAACAGGCTGCACTCAGAGCATGGTGATCAATGTTTTTTTACTCGAGCATTCGACACTGTTTCCCACATCCTTCTCCTGGACAAACTGGTAAGATGTAGATTGGACAGGTGGTGTGTGAGATGGGTAGGAAACTGGCTAACAGGCTGCACTCAGAGCATGGTGATCAATGTTTTTTTACTCAGGCTGGCAGCCTGTCACAAGTGGGGTCCCCCAGGGATCGATACTGGTCCCCACACTGTTCAATATCTTCATAAATTATCTCAACAATGGGATTGAAAGTGCCCTCAAGTTTGCTGATGACAGGAAACTGGGTGGTGAGGTGGACATGTCAGAAGGGAGAGGCATCTTACAGGGAGACCTGGACAGGTGGAAGAGTGGGCTGGCAAGAACAGGGTGAAGTTTAGCAAAGACAAGTGCAAANCATGACAAACCTGATCACGCTCTACAACAAAATAACATCTTCTGTTGACATGGGGAGAGCAGTGGATGTTGTTTACTTGGACTTCAGCAGAGCATTCGACACTGTTTCCCACATCCTTCTCCTGGACAAACTGGTAAGATGTAGATTGGACAGGTGGTGTGTGAGATGGGTAGGAAACTGGCTAACAGGCTGCACTCAGAGCATGGTGATCAATGTTTTTTTACTCAGGCTGGCAGCCTGTCACAAGTGGGGTCCCCCAGGGATCGATACTGGTCCCCACACTGTTCAATATCTTCATAAATTATCTCAACAATGGGATTGAAAGTGCCCTCAAGTTTGCTGATGACAGGAAACTGGGTGGTGAGGTGGACATGTCAGAAGGGAGAGGCATCTTACAGGGAGACCTGGACAGGTGGAAGAGTGGGCTGGCAAGAACAGGGTGAAGTTTAGCAAAGACAAGTGCAAACTCCTGCACCTGGGATAAAATAACCAAAGAGCCCAGTATAGGCTAGGATCCTGTCCCTGAAACATGATATGTGATCATATGATCTGATCATGTGATCATACGCTAACCTTTTTGTCTCAGGCAACAACAAAGGAAACGTTATTTGGAAGATTCATGTGAGCCAGGCCACCTTCTGTTGTGCATTGCCCTCATATTACCCAGCATGCACAATTATTGCATAAATGATTTTTACAAGGCATATTCCTGCTTAGTCTTTCCGTTGCCCTTTTATAGACTTTCTGTCCATGAATTTGTCTAATTCCTGTGGCAGTACGTTCCAGAAGTTATGAATATTCATAGAATTTTACATAGACCAACAAGAAATACAAACAAGTAATTGCATAGTGAGATTAGCAGTGTTTCTGATGGCAAAATAATGACAAATTTTACTTTGGACCACCCGTTACTTTGCAAAATCAAGCTCTGTTTCTGTTGCATAGTTCATTCCAGCCACAATGTGATGAGTAGTATGATCTGCAAAGAAACCCAACAAAAATAAAGCTAATGCAGTTTATAGGTTTCAGGGTGGGCCCACCATAATAAACTTGTTTTCTGAGCATCTGGAGGAAGCACTTGAGGTAGAAGAAAGTTATTAACATTGCACACAGATTCCAAGTAGTTCAGACTGATATGCTCAAGAGGCAAAACTGGAAATTGCATGTATCTCACAAGAACAATAGTGGTTCAGCATATCTGTCATTATATCCCCAGATGTGCCCCATTTCTGACATATGAGGGGGAAAAAAGCAAAAATACCATATCTAGTCAGTGAGATACAAATAATTGGGTCTACAGGATGTATCCATCTATTCTGTTTTTTTTCTGGAGAAAATCATTGCTTGCTCATACCTAGCTGGGAGGTGCTGCTCCTGCCGCAATGTAGGGATAGAGAGTTGAGGCTGAAGATTTGCATCCTACAAAGCTTTCAGCTGTAGCCCATGAGGAAGATACTGGAATCACAGATTGGTCCCAAGACCTGCCAGTGATGAACTACCTTGTTAACTGAGCCAAGAATTTAAAAAAAAAAAAAATATTTTTTTCTTCTAGCCCTCAAAGCCAAAATGTTGTGTTCCTGGAGTAAAATTCTTGATCTTAATTGTGTTCTTAGTACAAAGCTCAAAAGAAAACCATATAACATGAAAAACATGAAAAGCTTCTTCAGACACACAAAGTCCAAGGCTAGAAGGAGTCTCTGAAAAATATATGTGCAGGCACACCAAGTCAAAGGCACCCCCACACATACAAATGCTGCTGATAGAATTTTTCAAGCAAATGGAATTATATAAATTATTTTAAATAGATGTTGATAAATTTAGCCATGCTTAAAAACAATAATCACAGAATCATTTAAGTTGAAAGGGATTTCTTCAGATCCTCTAGTCCAACCCCCCTGCTCAAGCAGGACCAGCTAGAGCAGCTTGTCCAAGACCACATCCAGTCAGGTTTTGAATGTCTCCAAGGATGGAGACTCCACAACCTTTCTGAACAACCTGTTCCAGAGTTACACCACCCTCACAGTAAAAATTGTTTCCTTGTGTTCAAATAGAATTTCTTGTGGTTTAATTTGTGTCCATTGCCTCTTGCCCTGTCAGTGGGCACTACTGAGAAGAGCCTGGCTCCCTCTTCTTCACTCCCTCCTATCAGGCACTTGTACACATGGATGCGATTCCCCCTGAGCCTTCTTTTCTCTAGTGCCAGCTCTCTCAGCCTCTCCACACACAGGAGATGCTCCAGCAATGCACAGAGAGCTTCCACTTCAACAAGAGCTATAGGCTTTGTCTCTCTCTCAGGCCTATGATTAACCCTAATGCAAACCCTAACCCTAACATTAAAACTATACGCTGGGCTAGCTGAGCCTTACTAGGTAACCCAACATTAGTCCAGGTGAAAAAAACAACAGATAGAAAACTCTTATTGCAGCCTACTTCTTCCGTTGGCAGCTTCTTTGCAGCCCCTGTCCAACGGCATTTCTACACTTTATCTCTCCCCCAACCATAGCCATAGAAGCTGTAAGATCTCCAGCCAAAGCCCAGGTGCAAAAGTTCATGAGAGAGAACCTGTTTTACAGCTAAGAACAGTGGCTTAGCACAAAAGATGCAAAATTACTTCTCCCTATGAACTTTTTCAACAGTGCCAGGATAGAGGTTCTTGGTAAGGGTGAAGGTAAAGGCTGGGAGAGCGACAGAGCATAGAGCTGTCATTGGAGTGGGGCTGCAAAGAAACTGCCAATGGAAGATGTAGGCTGCAAAAGTAGGTCTCCCTAGTGAACTTTTTCACCTGGGCTGTGTACAGTGGGGTTTTTGTCTCAGGCGCAGACAAGGACGAAGTCTAGGGTTAAGGTTAGGCATAAGTTTGGAACAAAGAAAGTATGGAGCAGCTGTTGGAAGGAGGCTGCAAAGTGGCTGCCAATGGAAGAAGCAAGCCACAAAATATTTCTCCCTGGAGAACTTTTCCTCCTAGGCTGTCTCTCAATATCCTGGTCTAAAGGCTCAGATGAGACCCAAGTCTAGGGTTAGGATTAGGGTTAGGATTAGGGTTAGAGCTGGGGCAGAGAGAAAGAAAGCATGGCACTGGCCTTGAAGTGGGGCTGCAAAGGGGCTGCCAGTGGAAAGGGGATGATAGGCTACAAAAAGATTTCTTCCTGGTTTACTTTTTCAGGAGGGCCATCTTTAGCAGTCTGAATCAAAGCTCAGCTGTGGCAAAGGTCCAGGGTTAGGGTTAGGAAACAAACTAAGTCTGAAGTTGCAGCCTCTCCCTTCCTTTGGTAGCCCCTTTGCAGCTGCCCCCTCCTGTGGCAGCTCTACCCTTTGTCCCTGTTTCAACCCTAAACCTCACCCCTAAGCCATGCTCCTCCTGACATCCTCCTCCTCCAAATCTACTTTTTCTGTCTCCTTGCTCTGTCTCCGTCATCCCAGGCACGCAGCTGATGGTTCATAGCATCTGGCTCTGTGCCCTGGGCTCTGCTGTGAGGTCTCCTCAGGTTTCCAGCATCTTGTCTCTGCTCAAAGCCACAGTCAGTGTCACTTCAATGGGAGAGAGGGAGGGAGACACAGTTAGACAACATGGCCATCACTAGAGGGCAGAACAGTCCACGGGAATTCAGGGGTAGAAGGTCACTGATATTCCATATCGCAAAAACATTAATGACAGCGACCTGGGCTTTCTTTACATACTAAAGAAGAGGTGTCGACCCTTTCCCAAGGTCTGGTCATATTTCTGAAGCAAGGTCCCTTCCAGAAGGAGATGCCCGTTGTGGCCGATGCCATAGAAAGTGACGCAGAAAATGAGCATTTACGGGACAGTGATGAAAGGAGGTGCTGAATGCCCTGAACTTGTGCCTCTGGAACAGAAACAAAGCAGGCAAGCCTGGACTGGGAAGTAAAGAGTGTCATGTTACTAACACAAGCGAGAAGCAGTTGGTCCTCTTCAGAGAAGCTCCTATGCATTTGCATCTTTCAAGAAAGGACTTCTGTCTTGGTGTGGACTAAAATGCTGTGGTGAAAGGGCAAGCAAGGTCAACCACCAGTCTGCAGCTCTGCAAAAGTTAACAGTAGGGCTGACGGAGGCTTGCCTTTGCACTTTGTGCCATGATCCCGTTAGAACTGTCCAGTTAGTAGCTGTCCACTTCAGAAAAGTTGAGCTGACATCCTACTTCATCAGAGCTTCACGAAGTCTATTTTGGGGCAGGGGACTGTGTGAAATGGGGATAATGCAAACCAATCCAAGTGATCTGCTTTTAAGAGCTAAGGCAGAAATTTGGCAAGCAGTACCTTACTGCTCCAGGGAGGCCTTTGCCACCTGTTAACTTCTACATTTTCATTTTAGGGGCCCATAGCTTTGCTTCCGGTCACTGCAGAAGGCGTCGCAGACTCCCTGGTGTGCCTTGAACAACTGAAGAGCTTGTCAGAGGAAAGAAGGTAAAATGAAAGAGTGTGGCCAGCAGGACTAGGAAAGTGATTGTCCCCCTGTACTCGGCACTGGTGAGGCTGCACCTTGACTACTGCGTTCAGTTTTGGGCTCCTCACTACAAGAAAAACATTGAGGCGCTGGAGCGTGTCCAAAGAAGGGCAAGAAAGCTGGTGAAGGGTCTAGAGCACAAGTCTTATGAGGAGGGGCTGAGGGAACCGGGGTTGTTTAGCCTGGACAAAAGGAGGCTGAGGGGAAGCCTTATTGCTCTCTACAACTACCTGAAAGGAGGTTGTAGCGAGGTGGGAGTTGGTCCCTTCTCTCAAGCAACAAGTGATAGGACAAGAGGAAATGGCCTCAAGTTGTGCCAGGGGAGTTTTAGATTGGATATTAGGAAAAAATTCTTCACAGAAAGGGTTATCAGGCCCTGGAACAGGCTGTCCAGGGAAGTGGTTGAGTCCCCATCCCTGGAGGTATTTAAAAGACGTGTAGATGTGGTGTTTAGGGACAGGGTTGATTGGTGGACTTGGCAGTGCTAGGTTAATGGTTGGACTTGATGATCTTAAAGGTCTTTTCCAAACTAAACAATTCTATGAGCTAGCTTTGATGAACATAAGAATTGATTCAAGTTTACCATGGCTTTACCTATCTACTAATATACTGTTGAATGGAAAGGTCTGCAGGCTCTTCCCAGGAAGACGAGAACTGCAGAAAGAGAAAGAGAAAACAGATCTGTGAAGAGGAGAATGAAATCAAACCAGGAAAGAGGAGGGGAAAGAGGTAAAAGGAGCTTTCAGGGATCAGCAATTGAAAAAAATCCAAGAAGGCTGAGAAGAATGAGAAGCCCAGGTGTGTAACAGACTCTGCTGTCCATCTCTCAACACGTTGAACACTGCTCGAAGCATATGAAATATTTCTGTGATGCAGCAAGATGGCCCCAGGTAGGAAGCTTGCTCCTGCATTTGTGAGAAGATGTATGTCAGGAGAGAAATACCACTCCAAATGTTGCAGTTTTAATTTTGTACTTTTTGAAGCTCTGTTTGTACAAGGGTAAGCAGACACCCTGGCAAGCTCACGAGAATCACAGAGCTGTGAAGAGGGGAGTGAAAGCAAACCAGGAAAGAAGAGGAGAAAGAGAGAAAGAGTTTTCAGGGATCAGCAATTAAAATTGAAAGGGCAATAAAATCATGCTTATTCCTACCTTTATGGTTTTATCAGTGCTTTCTGACTCTTATCACTGTAGGTGCCAATTTATTTTTATTGGCTGGGTTTCCCAGCTGAGCCATGACTCCTGGGCTACTAGGGGCACGATGCAGCCCCAGCAGCTTTTTGGCAGAGGCAAGGTGAGGTGAAGTGTCTGTGCCCTGCTGCTCTTGCCAGCCGATTTCATTTGTACAAGACTGAACCGGCATGAAAAAGGGCACCATGGGGTGCCTGCCCACCGGCCGCTGGGAATGAGCACTCCCCACACCGGCCCCAGACCCACACATGTGCAAAAGGGAAATGTCCCTTATTTGACACGGTGGGTGCGAGGGCAGTGCTGAAGCCTGCAGTGCCTGTCCTCTGCCTTGTGCTGGGAGCACAGTGGGTGCAAGAGGCATCCCGCCCCTGGCAGGGGGCTTTGTTGGCTGTTTCATCAGCTCCATGAGAAGATGATAGATCCATGGACCAAACTGGAGCTTCCAAAATTCTAGGTTAATAATGTCCTACCAAAGATAGTATGATTCCTTCACCCACCAGCATTTTTCAACATAAAAAAGAGAGAAAATACTAGCCAATAAAATTTGTAATAACAATACTAAAGAAGAAGGATTTTCCATCAGATAAGAGGAATGTCTCCAGTCTCTTTATCAGAGCCTGCCAACTAATCTATGATGGAAGAAGAATTTTTCATGTGCTAAACTGTTTTCTCACTAATCTTATTTTAAGAAAAATAATATAATGAGGATTTATTTGTGGGTCTTGGTATACTTTTCTTGAAGCCAGACAAAAAAGGAAATCTGGTATTTGTTTTATTGCTGCTGTAGCACTTTGTCTGACAGTTTGACACGAGGGCAGACATGAGTCTTATTTGTCTGTGTATAAGATATCCATCTTAAAGGATCACAAAACAATTTTATTCTCCTGATTATCAAACATGGACTGATTAGCCAGCATGGACCTTGTGTCTAAAAACAGTTTGGAAATGCTGTTCTTGTAGCAGGGCAGGATTTTTTTCTGGAACCTACTTCTAAACGTTTTTATTAGCTAGCTCTAGGATTTTTTCCCAGATTGTTTAATAAATCTTTGAAAACTCTCAAGCCTCAAATTCTGTCTCCTGACAGAGTGATCAAGGAAAAACAACACGGCTTGAGTGGCATATGAGCGAGCTACTGCCCCAGAAAAAGAAAAAGTGCTTTATGAGTGTATCTCACAGTCTTGTAGCTGGGTATTTAAGTAGAGCTTTGAAAGCAGTGAGTGGACAGTGACCCACAGGGTTGCCAGGATAGCTCTGAGAGTGTTGTATTGTGACCCCTATCACAGGCTGGATCACATTAAGGGCTGCAAGGGGGTGCATGCTTTGACATTCAATCAGAGCATTCAGACATGTCTTAGATATGAGAAATGCCTTTCTGAATTCAGTGAGATAACTCATGCAGTGATGATCAATGCTTTTTGACTTGGGCTCACAACATCCAAAAACTTGTGAGCGCAGTGAAAAAAGTACAGTTTTGCTCATCCCTTCCCTGATATACACCAGATATAGAAATTAGGCCACTGGAAGGGCCATAAAAACGCTGCAGTGTCAAGGAATTCATTAAAAAGCTACTTTGACATTTTGACAAATGCATAAATTTCACTGATCACATTTTACTGTTTTATCTGAAATCTCTTAAGTTTTGCATGTTCCAAATGTCAGGCACATTAGGTAGGTTTCCCGAAACCCCAGAGCAAAACAATAAGCTGTCAGATTCCCTCTTCATCATATGTTTGTATAAGGTCTTTTTCCCAGTTGATTGCTGCTAGAGTTACTGGTTTCTTTAGTTTCAGCTGGAGTTACTCCTGTGGGGTCTTTCTGTAGTTCTGTAGTATGATAATGAACTGTTTAGGGTTTTTCCTTTTTTTTAACAGATTTGTTGAGGGGATACTACCCCTGCAACATTAGGGGTTTTTTTCCTGATGCCCCAGCATGCCGCTGACATCCCAGGTAATCCCAGTGTGTCGACTCCTCCCTGCTCCTTGGCCCCCTGTGCCAGACGCCACTGCCTGCCTGGGGCAGGGGAGAGGCTGTCCCACTCTGCCACAGGGGCCACCTTCTCCTCGCTGCCAGCTTCCCCAGCTCGCAGCAGCCTTATGCCTGCCTCTGTGGGAATGGGTCTGGGTAGATGTATGCAAGTGAGAGGAGTCGGAGAGGCTGGGAGTGCATAAAATGGAAAATATTTAGACAAATTAATGAGCAGTTGCTACAAATGAGTCACCGAAGTATGCACACTATCACGGAGTGGGATCTGTATTCTGCTGGGGAACCGGCTATTCGAAGTGCAAATCTCTAAGCTTTTGCAATGACATCCCTTAGACAGCCTTACATTGTCCTGCAGTGGTCCACTTGTCTCCTCCAGCCACTGTTTGGGAGTCCCACGCCTTCCTGTAGCAGAGAGCCCAGCTTCTGCCTAGGGCTTTGCAGGAGCTTGCTGTATACTGTGAACCCACCAGCAGCTCTGTGGGAGCACTGGAGCTGTGCTGAGCGCTGTGGAAGACTGGGATCATCAGGGAAGTTGTGCATAGCCTCATCCAGAGTTTCCTGAAGTCAATGGGAGTCACTCCATGGGTCTGCCTGGCCACGTAGCCTTGGGGCAATATGGGTCCCAATAGGCTACTTGCATGGAAACAACTCCACCTTCATGGAGCTCATGGCAGGACCAACTGCTTTTCTTCTGTTGCTACTACCTTTTAGTGGCAAGGATTCAGAGAGAAACAAACAGCCTATCTGGATCTTCGTGGGTCTGTGACAGTACTTTTTGAATGGCAGTCCCCTCCCTGAGCATGGACAAGAGAAATAACGTTGACATTAGCTACAATTCAGTTTCCCATACAGCAGATGGAGTTTTCTGTTTTGAAATGCAACAACCTTCTGTCAGAGAAATGAGAGATGGCATAAACCCAACCAAAACACTGGAGCCAAGCACCCATGAAAGTTGCCTTCTGGATCCAAGTGTTGGAGAGCTCTGGCAGGCCTACCTATCACAGAAACAGATGAGAGTAATTAATAACCAACTCAAGCTAGCTGCCCCATCCTAGAGAAAATGCTTGAAGATTAATCACAAGGTTCTGAATAATTTTTTTTTTTTTTACCTGACGTCTTGTGAGATTTCTGCCACATGTGGGAGGAATATCAGGACTGTGATATGCAAAGAAACTACATGGGGGATATGTCACTGCCACCCTGAAGTGTTTGGTGCTGGGACTCGTAATGATTAGGGGTCAAAGTGGTGTAACAACACATCTGTACACAAAAAAGTCTGTTCTTGGACAGATTTAATGGGGAAAAACCAAGAGGTAAATAATTGTCTTATGTGCTCCAGTATGTGAATCAGTAATAGTGCTACTAACTGGTCCCAGGCAGCTTCATACCTGCCCAAACCTCTCAGTTCATGATTCAGGTCTATCTCATTTTCTTCCAGGTTTCAGTCAGATGAGTATTATCTGAATTCACATGAAGCAGTGTTGTGAGCTAATATACAGCTGTTCATTTATGGCTGAATGTCAATGCCCATGAAAAAAAAAATAATTGCATCCTTCACTCATGTATGTAAGTGTAGATCCTCTGAAATCACTCAAACTGAAATGGAGCTACAACAGCCAAGTATTTAACCAACAAAGCACATTGGCATCATTGGGATGCAAAGTGCTGCTTAACAATAATTCATTATCAGTACATTGCAGTGCTCCTGACCAGTGGGTTACTGTTAGGTATCTCTAAAAGTAAACTATTAGCATAGAATTTACAGTATTCACTTTTGTGTATGCTTTAAAACTGTAGTGAGAGCGGGTTAAAATTTCACTATAACCATGGCTTGTTCTGTTGTCCTGGGAATTTTGTGTCAGTTCAAGATGACTTCTGTTCTGTTTTAAGCGTTACAGTCTCCATAAACCTTACAGCTTCATCAGATGAATTTTTTATTGTAGAAGAGAATCCTGTTGTCAATTACTAGCAAAATCTTGCAATTAAGTACACAGCTGCAATCACAATGTATGTAATGACCCCCTAAACCCCAGACAAGAGAAGGGCAATGTGCTGAAGAGTATTATTCTTACTAACATTGCTCCTTACTTACCTGCTTTCATTAACATTTGTTGAGCTATCTGTCCCCAGATGCCAATACTTTTTAATGTTTAATAAGATTCCATTAAAAACTCTGTTAAACGAGTGGTAAGGTTGCAAGGTAAAGCACTCACTAGTATGTGGTGTCAAAGGTAAGTTTGCCCATACAGTAAAAGCTTTGCACTTTGCATTTGAGAGTCTGGACTACAGTCCTTCAAGTAATGATGTAATCACATGCTGGGTTTCTTTCACAGCCTTAACAAGCACAAGGGCAAAACTGCTTGTGCTCAGTGACCAAAGCAGTATTCAACAGTCACTTTTTATCCCCTTTGTCCAACATCCAGTGGCACAACTCTCAAACACATGCAGACCTGGGAAAATTGGGGAAAGCTGGGGAAAAGCATTAGCAAGTTGGATGGGGGGTACCACTTGCTTTATCTGCTAGGGCCCACACTAAGCACAATATGCCCCTGTCAGTGTTTCAGCCAGGGCAAACCATCCACCACCCATGGTGATGGTGAGGCAGAAATACTGATACACCAGTTTCACTCAGTCCACACTCTCCAGTGGACTGTCTGAGCTAATTAAGTCCTGGAAAAGTGTCCCTTAGGCCTTACACACAGAAGAAAGTGACAATCCATCTATTTGTGGATGGCCCACTGTTTGATGTCCTCAGCCTCCTAACCAGAGAGCTGCTGGTGTGCTCAGCCCTGCACAGAGGGGAAAGAGGCAGGGGGACATGTGCTTTGGGAGAGCACTGGCACTGGGGCTGTGTGTGCTCTCTTCCCTCTCTCGTACAGCAGCATCCTTTTTCAGGCTGCACAGGAAGAGTTTGGGGGCTGCAAGGACAGCATAGGACACCCTTTGGGGATCCTTTTGCTGTGTAACTGTATTTAATATTAACCAAAGCCGGTGATGGTGAAGTAACGCCATCCTGCATTTCATAATTGCCAAGGGTTTCTAGTAATTGCTCTCTCTTCACACCCTCATCACAGGTGGCTGCAAGTTTAAACCATTTATTTGTACTAAACTCTGGGGATATTTGAATCTGACTTCAGACACTCTGACCCTGCTGATCTACACTCTGAATCTAAGTAGCATGAAGTGTAGGAGCCAGATAGTCTGTTGTACTGGTTTTGGCTGTGATGGAGTTAATTTCTTCATAGCAGCTGATATGGTGTTATGCTTTGGATTTGTGAGCAAAACAGTGTTGATGACACAGGGGTGTTTTAGCTATGGCTGAGCGGTGCTGTCCGGTTGTCTATGCAACACACCACTTACTAATACACCATTGGGAGCTGCCAAGCAACAGTTTTCAGACGAGCAGAGGCAGCATCAGGATAAGCGCAGTGTTTTCCTCTGTCTCCATGTGTAAGGAAGGGACACAGGGTCCCATCTGCACGACTGTCCTTCTAGCCAGCTCAGAGAGCTGAGCCTGCTCTACTTCTCTGCTGGCTTTTCCTTAGGAGTTTTGAACGTAGCAGGCAAATGAGAACTATTACCCTTTCTTTCTCCTACTCCATTTTCTGATCCAGCGACACCAGATCCCTGATGATCATCCAAGGGAATTCAGTCCTGCAGCTTAAGTGTTGTTATAATTATCTGAGTTTGAATGTCTCTGCCTCCCTCCATCTCTTCCTCCATCTCAGGATACAGGATCTATAAATTAGAAAGGAAGGCAGGTGTGGCTGTTGCTCAATAGTTTGCTGTATATCTGTGACTTTAAGTAAGTAAATACAATTATTATAAAAGATACTAGAGACTTATCTTAAAAAATTCAGGAATTTCAATGAGAATACCTATGTGCTTTAATATTTATGTTTGTGTTTATATATGTGTGTATTAAATTTTTTAATTGCAATCCATGTGACCCACATGAAGTGAGATGATAAATGTGGCCATACCAATGTGGTAATTCTGCTGGCAATAACATGATCTCTCATTGCTATGTCGATAAGTGTCTGAGAAGAAAATTTATGTCTGGGGTTTGTTATGCCATGCACTACATAAATCAGTGTAAATGTCAGCACCAGGTAAAAATGATGACTGAATTATAGTTAAACAGTTATTTGATCTCATTCTTTTCCATCTGGCGATCACATAAATGCTTTTCTACATAGATTTTTTTTTTTTTAAAATGAATGCAAGCAATATATAATCAGCACCATCTATTTGTCACCCCTACTGTTATCCCTAGCCCTGTCCTCTGGAGCACTTATCTTTGTATTCTGTCTATTGGTGAAGCTTTGCATCTCGTGTTTCTGGTCCATCCATAGTAACACTGAACATATGCAAGTCCCTACATATCTTTAAGAACATGTATCTAGCTTCTCCACATTATTTTCAGTAAGCTTATAAATTACTTATAGCAAGGGAGATATGTAAGTATTCCATAAAGAGACTTTTAGGTACCAAATATTACAGAAACTGTCTAAATCCATGTCCTCAATTTTTGCCTACGAATTCTTATCTGAAAATTCACCTTCTCCCAGCAGTGCAGATTGGCTTTCTCATGTCTTGCAGCTTGCACCCATCAGCATTTTCTAAAAGAAAAGAACACTAATGGGAGAAGAGGTGAAATAGGCCACATGGAGCAAAAATACATAAGAACAATACAGGGTGGACTGATCTAGAGCTAAATAGTGTCTAGTCAGGAGGTGATTGTGTGCAACTCACAACAGTGGAAGCCCAAATACTGAGGAGCCCTGAGGTACTTACGGGTGTTCCTCCACTGTTTTACTTCATCTACAGCCTCTGCCCATGGATGAGTCTCTGGGGTGCTTTACCAGGGAAGCAAAAAATTTCCTCAAAGATACACTTTATGAAATGCTTAATATACACTTAATAAATCCTAAGAAATGTTTATAGATTAAGTAAGGTTAGATAGTGTGTCAGTGATCCCCAACATTTCTACAAAATGTGTTGCGCTTCATTTGTAATTGCTTCCTCTAAAGCAAAAGCATGCAGAGCTTCTGCACAGTGCATACTCTCTCTTTCCTTAGGTGATTATTGCCATGCTCTCATATGTACTCACTTGAACGGTGTGCTTGCTGAAACTCAAGGCTCCAGTCAAGAATGAAAATCTGATCTGAGCTGTCTGCACAAATGTGCTCTGGCACAGCCTGCTTGGAGTAATCCAGGAATGAAAATTTGACCTAAGCTTGGTTGTTTTTATTAACTCCAGACTCACTTACTGTGAAATTCCAACGGATTGGTGACTCTCCTCTCCCAAGGCAAAGCTTAAGTTTGACAGATACTGACCTTCAGTTGTAGTCTGAAGGGAATACAGAGTCACACTGGAACAGCTCAAAGGAATAAAATAGAAAATCAGGGATGCAAAGAACTGGGATGAAACTTCAAGGCTAGCAGTGCAAGCAAGGCTATCACTCCTTCAGAATCCTTAGCACCAACCGATTTGTCAAAACAGGCTTAAGACCATGGTGCTTACTGAGACTAATAGAAAAATAACCTTTTCTAAACTTAAGAAATTATCACAAATTCTAATCTATTTCTATAACTTGCCAGTATCCATATTTTCTGTCAGAGGGAGTGTATCTGCTAATCTTCAGTGCAACACCTGTTAGGCGGCACATAGAAATTATATGTAAACATAAAAGTAACCTTTTTCAGAATAGTATGCCAATTCCTGTGTCCTCCCTAACTTTTTGAATGCAGAAGGCTGAAATATATCAGAACTGAGACAGTTCTAACATAGCTAGGAACAAGAAAGTGAATCCACATTCCCTACTTGCTATGGAAAACCACTCAATGTAGTGTATCCCCTAAGGAACCTAAGAACAGAAGAGCTAAAAACCAGTATTTCTACAGGTGAAACTATCCACTGTTTGTGTTATTGTTACAGAGAAACCATTTTAGACAAGTGATCACAGGGTGGATATGCTTGAAATTCATTGCACATCCAGAGCTCACTGCTGGAGACTGGAGGAGGAGAACACTCCTAGATACCCTGAAATAGCTATTCTGCTTAAAGGCTTTCACTTGGACTGTGCTCAGGAGACAGGAGTTATAGTCCACTAAGCAATCAGGTGCTAATATCTAGATTTTATTCATGATGCAAACAACTATAAATGCACATCTCGCCTAGACATATAGAACATAAGATCCATTAACTAAGAGCTTGTAGTAGCTTGAAACAAATACAATTACAATTCTAGAGTGTAAGGAGAGATAATTTGCTCTCAGATCAAAGATAAATTTTCTTCTCATATATTTATTGTTTATACCTAAACACCAACCAAAACTTAGTCAAACATAGGTGTCCAAGTACAAAATTCAAATAAAAAGAATTCTGCAGAGCAAATAGAGAGGCCTTCACATCTGGTCTGACAGTTACCCTGGCACCTAAAATTTCAACAGTGTGCAAATGAATATACCTACCCTAGGCTCAGAATTTTGCCATGTTTCTTGCTAGACTCAAGAAGAAGCCACACAGTAAGCATTTTTTTCACCAAATCTAGTACAATATGCAGAACAAAACCTCCAAATGCAGATTTTGCCACTAAAAAGCTTGCTGGGACACTGTGCATGTATGGGACCTTGCAGTTGTCAAGTCAGAGGGCATTCAGACTTAAAACTTTTGCCAGCCAAGGTTAATACGTTTATAACTACGGCCTGGGAGATTCTTTGTCCACCAAGAATTGAAGCTGCTGAGTTCCTGAAGAAAAACTTGAAGTATTCAGAGGTCTAGAGAAATAGGGAAGACAAAGAAGCTCAAGTCCCTTACCAGGACAGTTGGGAATTTCACATGGATATGAGGAGACCCATGCCCCAGTTCCCAGGGATGCTGCATTCATTATGCTCAGTGACTGCTTACCATAAATCATTCCTTGGGCCAAGCATTGGCATGACTCTACCTGCCTTCTGCTGGGACAAGTTTCTGTGTTCCAGCTTCCATATGAAAAGAAGAACCTGCCAAAAGCCATGAGGTACCTTAGTGGCTTGAGCCATTGGGCTCCACTCATAGGCTGAATAATTTTGCAATGCAAGACTGATATCAATGTTGGTCTGATGGCTATGTTACACTCCATAAAGACACTGTGGGAAACTCATCCTGGCCTGGCTGGACAGAGCAAGACACTGGGAGACACTGAAGTATCTGCGGTGAAACCCATCTGTATCTCTTCATAGGTCTGCCAGAATAAACAAAGGAATATATGTCAGTTATGTGGCTTGTACGTAGAGCAAATAAACACTTAATCTTCTAGTGAATCACCTTTTTCACACAAAGATCATCAGTGATCCCTAGCAGAACAGCTGCTCAGACACATTCAGCTCTGGCCTTAGAAACCTCCCACACCAATGTCATGAGTAAAAAGCTATAAAAGAGCTGGTCTGCCAGGTTGGAGGGTCAAATAGCAGCCTGTAAGTGCTTGTAATAGGGGAGAGTGTGACTACTGATATTCATTCCTCTTTCTTAATGGCCTTATGCAGAAGCAAATAGTTAGGAGAAAAAATTTTATGAGAAAATAAAAAATAGGTGACCTTCACAAGAAATGAATAATTTCCATCACACTTTCCATCACACTTTCTCTTTCATATTGCTGGAGTATGTGCCTCAGCTAAGAATTTGCCTTGATTTTATTATTTTTTATTGTGAAAAAAATATGTATTNTCCTTTTGCTTTTCTTATAATCGGTATAATTATGCCCCCCAGCAAAAAACTTGCCTTGATTTTATTATTTTTTATTGTGAAAAAAATATGTATTGGAAAGTGTCAGGCTCCTGAAACACTGATCTGGAAAGATCTGCCTATTATCAGAGTCTCTTCTAAAGAATCTCATTATTTCTATTTCCTTACAAGAGAACCAGGCAGGAGGAAAATGAGAGTGATTTAAAAATCTCAATAACAAAGAGGAGGAACATACCAGTTTCAAACAAGAATCACTAATTAAAACAAGCTCACTCTTTATTATACACCATTGATTAAATGCATTATCTCATGCTTTGTCTTCAGCTCATATGTACAGAAGTTATATTATTACAATGTGAATTCATAAATTTTAGCAAAACGGTAAGCCCACAGAAATAGTGTCTTTATCACCTTATAAGAGACAGAAACTTTTTTGTGATCATGAAATTTCATGTGGACTGGCTCATATTCTTCTGTTCTTTATAATGGCCTTTTTAATCTTTGAGGCCTGACAAGTCAAGTTGTTTTGTTTACCAAAACAAAATGTTCTTGTACATATCCATACGTGCATGTATCTGGCAGTCAGCCCCTCCTAGACATGTTTGAATCTGTTCGCCAGATTTGATAAAGGAAGAAGTTGTCTCAGAGCTTTTATTTCCTGTAGGTTGCACGGAGCAGTCAAGAAGCAGCGAGGAGACCCATGCATGCCCCCTCTGGGGAAGGGCTACAACCCTTCTTGGAGTTCAGGGAATCCACCTAGGAACTGCATCTCCAGGTGCAGCTGTGGAGGACACAAAGCTTCAGTGGTTTTGCTGCTCAAGGCCAGAGCAATCATTTCCACTGACAATTCTCACAGGTCACAGAGGTGTCTGAAATTTGTGCATAGTGGATTTTACCCCGATTCACTGCAAAATGAATTATTCACGGCCCAATAGTGTTATCTTTCACCTGAGGTGTACAAAAAACTAATCAATACCAAAAGAGTAAGGAAGCATGTAAGGGTTCGTTGGTCACCATGGGGCAGCACTGACAGAGTGTTTGTCTGTTTGTCTTTCTCTCTGGTTTTGCTTTTATCATTAAATGGGCAAAATAAAGACATGACACTTTTAACTGTATATACAGGTCCCTACAATCTTTTTCCTAGGGTATCTCTGCAAGCATCTCTTCAGATACTCTTTCTGAAGCTTATTCTAAATGATTTTTGAACTGAGACCTACTTTACCCCCTTTTAATGAAGACTATTAGGAATGCCAACATGCATGCCAACTTACTGCAGGAGCTAGCGTTAGCTGAGTGACCAAACTAGTCAATTTAAGTAGAAACTAGATAGGTCAAGAGTTCACAGTTACTTTGCAGCCTTTGCTTGTTTCATTGAATCTGTCAAGGATTTAAAGCAGCAAGTTATCTAATAAGGCAACTTCCAGAAGAAACATGACAGCAAAGGTCAGAGCATTTCAAGCAGGAACAGGACCACTGCTGAAAGGTTAATGAACTTTCAACTAAGTAACTGACTTACCTCCCAGTATTTCAGGTCCAGACACATCACAGTCATTAGAGAAAGTAGCCCATTCTCAACTAACATTATTTCTATGTCCTTCTCAGCATTTGAATGGGAAGGAATGAAGAAATAATTTAGAGGTGAGATTTGTGAAACTGGCTAAACAAACTTGTGATTTTGAATATCCCTCCTAGATGTGATTTATGTGGGGATACAAAAGAAGGCAGTGGAACAGGAAAGAAAGGAAGAGTAAGGATTTCTGCCTTGAACAGAAGATGATGCCTAAGAACGTGATCCCCTATAATAATGCCAAGTGGTAACACCCCCAGAAATATGGTTTGAAGGTGTGATAAGATTTAGTTTGAGAGAATAATAAAATGTAATTGAAGGACAGGTAGCAACTGCTAGAAGAGAAGCTAAAATTGAAAAAAATAAAAGTAAGAAGGACAGTTTGAAATGAAATGGAGCAAAGAATAAAACACATTTCATCAGCAGCGGTGTTTAGATCTGAAAATATTGGAAATTTTGATATTCCTTTTCTGCTATTGTTTTTAAAATTAAAACCCAATATAATTGTCAATTGGTCACAACCAGGCTAGATTCAATAAAGGTTAAATATGGAGTTTTAATTCCCATAAACTGTATTTGCCTAATGATGATAAAGTAAAGATTTTGATGATATAACATAAAACAGGATTTGAGGAGTCAATTTTTTTTGGCTTACGGATTTATGTCAAAGTATTGTAAATGCAAGTGACATGAAAAATGAGCTGATTTATTGCTAATGTGATATCTTATCTTTGAAGAAAGTACATTTGGAGATCTTCACCTCCTCTCTGCACATGCAAGATAACAAAGAGACTGTAAATGTCAGGCATGTTAAGTGCTTGAAATAGCTTTTGTGCTTATCTGCAACACAAAACAGTCATCCATATGTAGGGTAACCATATACACCATTTCTATGACTTTAAAAAGGTAACTGTTTAGCCAGAGTTGGGACTTACTCGTGCACTCTACTTCTGTGAATATTCCTGCCTGACATTAGCTTACAAAGAAGCAAATTCAGAACTACGGAGTTTTTCAAAGGTTTTGCTGCACAAACACATAGCATCCTCCTCAGATGCTTAGCTGGCTGATCTCTCAAAGCCTTATGCTGATCTTGATGGCATTTCTCTGTGTATTTGTTCAGATGTAACAAGATAATGTTGTACTGCCTCATCTGATTTGTTTATCTCTAAAGGTCATGTAATGTTCTAACGGGATATAACACAGGCAAAAACATAGGCAATATTTTAAGTATTAATGTGGCATAGCACCTTCCCATATCACGGTATCTAAATCATGGTACTATCTAGATTATTTGAAGACTACCTGCAATCCTCGTATTTTCATGTTTTTCTACAGTATCATCTTTTTATTTGAATCAGAGCTCCTTCACTAGCAGAATTTAAACATTTGGGGAACCATAAGCCAGCACATAACTGGAATACATAATAAAGGAATAGAGTTTTAA
This sequence comes from Balaeniceps rex, assembly GCA_013401315.1. Taxonomy (NCBI): domain Eukaryota; kingdom Metazoa; phylum Chordata; class Aves; order Pelecaniformes; family Balaenicipitidae; genus Balaeniceps; species Balaeniceps rex. Next base: position 27,067 of record VYZW01061013.1, read on the forward strand.
TGAATAGAAGTACCATCATGTTCTTTGCAGTAGGTTTTTTGCAATAATGTCAAATCTCAATGAGTAAAAATGACTGGTGCTGATGTTTGGAAGTTGACTTGAGCACTTCTAGGCTTGTGTCAGATGTCCTAACAGAAAACCCTACCCAATCTACAGAAATCCCAAGTGGGATTGTTACCCTAATCAGCATCAGGCACCTCTGAGAATCCCTAGTTCTAAGGGAAGAGTGCTCCCCTATGAGGACAGCATAAATCTGTGGTATATCAGATGTGCAAAATGGTCTTACCCTCTGACATTCAGGGCTTTTGTCAATGCTTTTGAAGCTGTGATTAGTAAGTGCCCTAAGGGGAACTATTTTAATCCTCCCTGTTTCTCTTAACAAAGAATTGTTTTTCAGCAGGCTTTATTAAAATAAATAAAAGGACTCTTCTTCACATATTTTATCAGAAAATCCTGCATACCATTATCTGAAAGCCAGCAGCAACAATTCACAATAGCAAAGTTGCTGGCAAAAATAAAAATTTAAACTTAAAGAATCGTAAAGGTCTCTCTGATTAGGTGGGCTGACAACGTGGTCCTTCTTTCTTCCATACAGTGTTCTCAGCCATTACAATATCATTAAGTTATACAACTGTCTCTTCAATTGACAAAGACTAATATTTCAGTCCACACCTTGTTAGTTAGAGTTATAGATCTCCTTGAATGTTTGGATAGCTGGAACAGCATTCCTGCTACTGATGGGATGGATAGAAAATCTGACCAAATATGGCATTATTTTTTGGGCCATAACCACGTGCTTTCCTTTGCTATCAGACCGGACCACACTGGACTCTATCTGCAGCTGCTCATACCCTATTCAAGAATTTATTTTTGGAAAGCCACAAAACTGATCTAATCATTCACTGTGAACTGCAATAATTGCAGGACCTCCCTGCCATATGCCATAATCCTTGGAACATTGTCCAATGCAGAAAATCCTGGGGCTAGAGCTTTCCGAGTGTTTCCGGTGGAGACTCACCAACATGGTTCCACAGATCTCTGTTGCCATTCTCTGCATCTTCTTTATGTAGAGAATCACAACTCTAGACAATACTCAGCCCCACTACTGAAGAGCAGAACAAGTACACTGACATTAAGAGAAGTAAACCCAGAAAAAAACCCCTACTGTCTACATACACCTTTTCCCACAGGAATACAAGGCAAGAATGCAGGTCTAATTAACCATCTAATGCACAAGACTATCTGCCTCATTATAAAACCTGTGTGTTTCAGACAGCCACATGCACTGTGCAAATAGGGGACCATCTCGTCTATTTGCCTGAGTATGAGTGTTAATCCAAGTTGCCCTGTGCCTTCACATGGGATCACTAAGTCTCTGTCTCTCTGTAGCACATAAAGAACAAATGCCACAGCATTCTCTCTTCTCAAATTAGTTGATTTGCTCAGGTTCCCTCAAGTGGTCTTTAATTGGTCCCATGCCTTTGGTATGGCCATGACACTGTTTAGCAATGAGGTACACTCCTGGTTTTCAAGAGATGGAATTTGACCCTTTCAGGAGTCCTCACCACTTTCACCAAACAGCAGTGAGCTCTGCCTTTAGATCAGTTCTGCACATCTCACTGTGGTCACCTGTACCTGTTTGCTATCTGCCCAGTCTTCTCCAGCTCTTCCCTGAGACCTTCCACCCATGCAGTTCTTCATCGCCCTCCTTCTTGCATGAGCAGCAGGATCTACTTCTCCCTCTGTAGCCTGATCAGGCATCATCTTTAGCGCCTTCAAAGTTAACACTGAAGTTTGTAGGCTGGAGAGTGGAAAAGGTAAGTAATGGCCCCAGTGATCTCACAAAGCAGCAAAGCTGCTCCAAGCTGATGAGTTTCTTTAGTTCTTGGAAAAGGAGGGAAAGGGAGCTGTTTCCTCAGCTACTTTATTCTGGAGGACAGTCAGGTGTGGCAGGCAGCCAACCAGAGACAGGTTTGGTAAAAGCAAGACTAACTTCACTAGAAGGATGCTTTTTCTCCTATGAATCTGAAATTAGTTGTAGTTTCAGTCAAAAATGCTATCCCACATTAACAAAAAACAGTAACAGAATGTGTATTTACATTATCCAGAACAAGCCAGACTTCAGCATGTTCTGTTAGAGGCATGATGCATCCTCTAATGACCATAGCTAGGGATTAGCTGCATGTCCTTCTGGAGAGATGGCTTTCCCCAGCTGACAGACCGGAGAGTTCAGCCCCGCTGAGCCGTCACTGCTGCCACACAGCCGGTGGACAGGACAGAACATCTGGGCCAATCATTTCTTGTGATCCCAAATATTCCCCACAGGATGCTTTATTACAGAAGAAGAATGCACGGCAGCCTGATTCTAGATGTGAGGACTATGTTTTTAATGAAACGATGTCATAGAAAGCCTCTGCTTTTTCTTTCAGCAAAACAACGCAGAAACCAGAATTTTGGGCATGAAGTTAGTAAGTCATATTTTGCAGCATTGCTTCATACATTACTGTATGGTCGTATTTGTTTAAATTTTCAAGATTCTTTCGCTGTGAGGAGACATTTTAACTTTTTTCTTTTCTCAATTAAATCTGAAACTTGGGCAAAATAATTCAGAATTCTTCTCGTGGTCTCAAGAGCCATGCACATAGTTTGCAAAATACTGTCTTATTTAATATAAAAGAAGGGGTCTAAAGATCTGTCCATTTTTGTGTAGATAGCTCTAATAAAATTTCCCAGGCATAAATCATATTTAATCAAATGTAGTCCTGATCTAAAGCAGATTTGATGTGTAAATTGTTCAAAAATATCCATCACCTGAGTGATTTTGACTCTTCTTCCCCACTAAAATCCATGTCTATTTTTATATAACATTTTAGATTGATAGCTACATCTACCTCCTCTTGCCTGCCTCAGAGACCTTCGCAAAGTGAGACTGCTAGTTGATCGTTTCCTGCTCAGCTGCATACAGGTAACCTAAGGATAACTTCTCTGATCAGCATGATGCTGGGGCTAGAGAAGAGATTCCCAACGAGCAACATAAGAAAATGGACTTCCCACATGTTTACCATGGATATCTTTTAGTCTGACCAAGTTTAGACAGGCAGATCTATACCTAAAATTGATGATAATTCAATTATCATTTTAATAATCAATATCATTCATAATCAATCATTATTCAATAACTGTTGATGAGCCTAATCATGTCTCTGGTGCTATGTCAGCTGCGATTTCATTCCACACCCACCTTCTTACTCATGTTCAACACTGCCAGTGACATGGACGCAGGTACAGCCACCCCTTTAAAATGTTTCAAGTTTCAGGAAGACTCAGAGCACCACAGAGCTAGGCCGAGTCAAATTATTTTTGACATCTGCAGCAGATGAAAAGTAACTTGGAGAAGAGGCTGTCGATGAGGCATGCAATGTGGCTGCCTGTCTCATGTCTGCATTTCTGTTTCAGAGGGACTGCTCCGAATTAGCACTGATATCACCAAGTATAGTCAGGCATACATGGTATGTAAAGTCAAATATAGTAGTAATTCATTGTTTTCTACGCCACCCAGATGAGAATTTGATGTCTTCCCTTTTTACCAGATACTTCTGAACCCAGGGCTCCCTGCTCTCGCTGTGCATAGAACTACAGCGCACAGTGGAAATGTGCAGGTAGAAGTGAGATGTGTGGGATGTTGTTACTACAGTGACCCGCAGTGACCTGAATTCAGTCATACCAGTGATTAATTTTTCTTGTACTTACAGGAAGCTGCAAGCTAAAAGCAAGGGGGAACCTCTGTAAAATAACAATGAACACAGCCAGAGAGAAAATAAAATTGCATCAGACACGAACACATTCTAAATGCTGACTCACAGCACCCCACATTTCCTCTCTTGCTGCCTTCAAAACTCTCCCTAATCTCCTCATACTTTCAGCTTGCTGTTCAATTTACAGAGGCCCTGAAGTGCACCCCTCCCCATTCTTTGGCTTTTTGTTTTCCTTCTACTTCTACACTTTCCATTTTTTTTCCAATGCCTGCTGAACCATTGTTTTCTCGATGTGTCGTATAAGCAAACAGATATATACTGCAGAATTGTCTGGAGAAAAACAAGTAGAAAGGTGTTTATAGTAGTTTTCTCATATTTTCACACATCAGGAAATTGCCATTTTCACCTGAAGGCAGGAAGCACTGGGTATTCTATCGGAACCCTGTCTTGCATGGTCAATGATGTTCTGTGACTTGCATTCCTGTTCAGAATAACATCAATTACCAGATACAGAACACTTCCTGATGTTGTTTTGGATATTTACTTAGAAGTTTATGAGAAAAAGAAATCTTTACGGATTAAATCTTCCTCTGAAGCACAAACCAGCAGCATGTTCTTATCCCTACAGCTAGCACTATGTTGGGTACTGGTGGTCAAACACATAGCTATGCTTTGAACTGTCCTGGAACGACCCAGCTGGGAACAAATTACATTTAATCAAGTATTTTTAAAAAAATGTATGTTTTCAAACATAGGGACCTGCATAGGCTTTATTGGTGCAAGTCATCCATCTGAGTAAGTGGAAGTATGTGCACGTAAGACAATCTGTGTCAAAGTCAGCAATATGTGCATGCAGCGTAAACAGATGTGAACTCATCTGAATCATTTCACAATATGGCTACAAATGAAACGTGCAAACACAAACAGCACAATGCAATCCATTTGGGAAATTAGTGGGAAATACTAACAATGACTAAATGAAATTTCCCAGCTACCTATTTGAAGGAAGAAAGCAAAGTGAGGACACGGACCAGAAACTTTCACAGTGGGGAACCTGGAGACAGGAAGCATAACCCCTGTCTCATCACCAAGCTCAGCAACATCCTCTTGCCCTAGAACATGGCAGCTCAGAGTCCAGCCACTGCCAGAGCAGCAGCTGCTTTATATTTCCAGAGCTCAGTGTAAATTACCATTCGGATTAATGGTTTTAGATACAGACTGAACTTTTCCACTGTGCAATCAACTTGTGAAGGAGTTGATTCATATGACATTACAAGAAAGCCATTGTCAGGGTGATCTCACTAAAAGAATAGAGGTGGATGTCTCAATGATGTAGCATATTTAAGATGCTATTTCCTTGCCTGCAGTCACATGACATATTATCAGTACTCTTGTAGTTCAAACTAACATCTGAAAAAGATACCACCCATCATCAATTTCCATGAAGGTGTATTACAGAGGACATTGACAAGTCTTTCTTTAAAATTCTGTTATTTTTATATGTTTCTAAAATTGGAAAAAATCACACAGAACAAAAATTCTTAAGTAAATGTATTTATTATTCTCGGATTTTTTAATACAGAAATACTTTTATTTCAAGTATAGGCTTACAATCCTGTTTCATTGTCCTTTATGCCAAAACAAGAGACAAGAACACCCTGGTCAACTGTATTTTGATCAGGAGAGTCAAACTGTGGTTTCAGATATTTATGCACAAATCTCATTGACAGCAGGATCAATTACATGAAGTGAGAATCTGCCTCAAAAAAATACTAAAAAGATTAAGAACTCTTGCTATCTTAACACCCTTTTTACACAGAAAAGCCACTTGCATACATGGAGAAAATATATATTCAGGATACGAAGACCAAGTTCTCAAAATCCATGTCACTTTGATTGCTACAACATCAAAGTGCAAATTAGTCTTTTAATATGGACAACCAGTTGTGATGCAAACAGAAACAGCTTTTCCCCCATTCCATAGTTTTAACTACATATAACTCGGTGAATACAATTTTCAGAACAGACATCTGTTTCACCTGCCCATTGTTTTAAGAAGTTAAAAGCTTAGTTCGTTGTCAATGATTATGAAGCAATTTTCTATCCTTTCATATTTTATGTGAGTATCAAATACCAAGAGTGCTCTCATCTATTTCCAAGAATGCCTTGTGCATTAACTGGTGCAGCTTAGAGCAGGATATAGATAATGCTGAAAACAACTACTGAAAAATACATTTTTATGTTGAAAACAATTACTTCTCTTAACTGCAACCTCTTTAGCATGGAATAAGGCAAGCATCATGTGGGCAACAGGAAATGGTTTTGTAGTTGTTAGTAGCATCTTCTTTCTTCCTTTGTACTATTAACAAAAGCTAATGTTAAAGCAGTTACGAAGAGCCAAACAGATTCCCTACTTCCATTTTAATGATAGGATTTGCCTAAGTAAATGTTATCCTCTGAAAGTGAAGTTCACATTTCGCAACTCAAAGTTTCAGCCTCCGGACCTACAGCTGGAGTTCTGTCTAAATGCAGCAGAGGACGCAAAACAAAACCATCTCTTAGTGCTAGAGGTCGCCTCACTCAGGGACACCCAACCTGAGCCAGCTCCTAGAGGAATGATGCGCTCACCATCCTGAAATGCAGAGGCTGAGTCGGGCGCCAGTTATCAACCAGGGGGAGATCAGGTTCATTCTCGGCATTCTTGGATAGGCTGCGGAGCTTTGCCATCTGCAGGAGAGCAAAAATCAAAGTGTCCTGATGGAAATCCTTTGGGATTAAAACCACAGCCCAACAATTAAACCAAGGAGGCTGGCCCAGCCCCAGAAGCTGGGGAGAAATTCTCCTTCAAAGTTGTGAAGATGTCTTTCACCCCATCACTACAAGAACTGTGTTCACATTCTTTTCCTAGCAGTAATATTCTTAGAAATAGTCAAGGCAGAAAAAATGGGTCCTATCTGAACAGGATTGTGAAAAGTACTGTCATTTACGTACTGTCTACAGAACTGTGTACAGCCACAGAAACGGTGGGAATTCCTCAGAAAATGTAAATAGAACAGCCTATGCCCTAATAAACCTCTCCTACTCTAACCGTGCCTTAGTGTCTGATTGTTAAGAAGCCTCCAGAATTGCAAGGTGTTAAGGTTAAATTATAAACTAATTGTTCATTTCCGTGGTGGGTCTGTAGCAGAAGATATATTCTGCTGCAGTGACACAAAAAAGTCCATTATTAGTAACAGGAATGTAAATCTGGATAATGACTAGGTCAAGGTTTCAATGGTTTGTAAACAGGGTCTGCAGCTTGACTTTCCTTGGCCATTTTTTTTTTAACCGAAGTATGGGTTTTTTGAGGGATGCCGTAAGAAGAGTTCTGCCCATACTCTTCAAAACTGTATAATGCTCTTCCTCTACTGCTTTCTGATTTTCAAAGGATGCAACACATACACCCACTTACAGATACATTATGTTCATTCGTTGTCACTGCCATGCACAACATTAGACAGAAAGCACATCAGCTGTGATTCAGACACTTGACACTTCCCTGTTTGAATGGCTTACCATGAAAAGGATGCATACATTTTCTCATGTGTACACTTGAAACTGTACCCCCATGCGTGGCATGCATCAACTTTGTTTGCAACTAGCTTCAATACGCTGATGTTTCTACCTTTTATGGTACAGAGTTCAAGTCCAATAGAAGCAGAATTCTGTCTGGGCTGTAAAAGCTGGGTTCACTGTAACTATACTAATTCCAGTTTATGGACTGAGCTAACTCAGGCATCTCAACATTGCTCTTCACTACATGGCTCAGAAAAGCCAGCTATCTCAGTTTGCCTGAACAACGATGAGGTCACATTTATAACCAGTATAATATGCATCAGATGGATTATTAATCCGAAATTGAATGTCAGATTTCAGATTAAGAATAATTTGTATGGGAACAGTAGGAGATGAAAACAGTTCATCAGTTTTGTTAATACTGATAAAGTCCTATTGGAGAAGAGACTGCTGGGTTTCATTATTATTTGTGGAAGATCTGCCCTACTCAGTAAAAAAAAAAAAAAAGCTATAGCCTGAATATATATTATATTTCACATAAAGGTGAAAAAATTAGTCTGCAGTTGGATAGAGTTATTCCACAGTTAAATTCCTATCCTTTCATGAAAAGTAATCTGAGCAGCTAGGCCACCCACTCCACATCTCACAGGGATTTCTGGTGAATTGATTTTTCCTGCAGAGTACTGATTCACAGTGACTGCACTTACCCTTGTGGCTAATATACTATTACCATCTGGCTGCAAAAGCATCCAAGCGATCCACTGTAAATGCACACGCACTTAAAATAATTACTATTAATGAGGTAGTACACTTTCTAGGATTAGAAATAATTGGTAACACAATCCTCTTTTATGAATACATTATTTAGACTGCAGGCACTCTGGAGTGAAGAAAGTCTTTCTATTGTATTTGTACACAGTACCTCACATACACTGCCAATTCTACTTGAAAAACAGTTATCTCAGGATAAGAGCCAGTGTCCCATCTATATGTAGTAATTCCCTTTCTACCTTAAAAGCTCCATTTTTTCTACAGTAGGGCCAGTTAGAGAACAGTCTGTATGTTTCCCAAAACTCACTAACTTTAGATCAGCTGAAAAAAAGGCCATGACCCAAATACAGCAGTGATCAAAAAGTCTGTTCATGAAGCTGGATCAATGATGTGATTAGTTATTCCTTTAAAAATGCATATTAAATCAGAGATGCTCAGTAATAACTACACTTTTCCCAACAAAATCTGTAGTTGATCTTCTGTAATAAAAACCTCTAAGCAGATTTATTTTGTGGAAACCAGTCAGACCATATTTGTATTTTTCACACAAGTACCAGCTTCAAAATAGCCCACATATTTTAATTTTTGGATGGGCAAGGAAACAGGAGGCAGATCCATTCAATAAGCTGTGAAAATTAAGCTGTAAGTTATATGAATACATTACCATATTTCATCTCTTGCCAGCTAAGGTTCCCATCATACCTGAGTTCTATTCTTTAAAAGATAAAGAGCCACATAAATACAAAGCACTAGAAAACAGGGTGGTTTTTGTGATACATGCACATCAATCAATACAATGAAGCACCTTATCACCTTGAGAACCTACGTACGGTGTCTACATATAATATCTACATAATATGTCAGTCACCTGATTAATGCTCATGTTCTCACTATCCTGGAGTCTTGAAATTTGTGATACCGTATCATTATAGTCCACTGAGTAGAGAAACAATCTCAGATGAGAAAACTGACTTATGTGGTACAAGTAGAATCATAGGCTGAAATGTGATGAACGAGGGCATTCAAATTTCTATAAATGGGACTGAGGGGGAATGAGGATTAACAAGAAATACTTCTTTATGCTAAGTGACCAGAGAAGGCTTTCAAATTAACAAGAAATTACAGTTATCTGATGCTGCTCCTGTTTGTGAAAATTTAGCTGGTATACCTTCCAGAAACATGGGTATTAAGCACCTGATACAACACTTCCGTAATTTTCTTGGTTACGTGATGCGATCTAGAATATGGGGCAGACAGAATAACCAATCCCATTAAATTTGTATTCTGGTAAGAGATGTTTTTGAAAGAAGCATGCTATAAGAGACACATTTGCAAAGTAGAATGTTGAAAAAGTCGGAAATGCTCAGCTGCATTAGGTGAGAATGCTGGACTCCTGCTTCATTCAGTGTGCAATGTAGTTAGGGTACCTGACTGTCCCACTGCATTTCATTGCAGATGGTCACTTTTTCACAGCAGCTTTATTTCATAATTTGTCCAGTGATTACCCTCAAATATTCATCATGATAAGCAATGAACACTTTAAGTGAGGAAGCTTGAGACAATATAAATGGTTGAAAAAATCCTGCATAATCAAAGTCGTTGGTGCAAACCAAGCTTTAGCTAAATGTGTCAATGTTCTGATTTAAATAGTTGCAGGAGAATACAAGTTAATGGCTTGAGCTTTCCTACATTGGCTCTTGGTGTAATGCAGTGTTTTGAGCTCTGTGTAAAATAAAATGTATGAACCACATCCAACTCCATCCTTTCCTTCTAGCAAGAGTTAATATCGTGGGAACAGAGGGACTGGGAAACAAAAAGAGAACTATTCTTCCTTAGTTGACGTTGCAAGAGGTCTTTTGCCCACAGGAGCAAGAACTCTCATATATAGTAACTACTGCTTGCTGTCAGTCACACTCCAAACTGCTATAAACTCTTACTATCTACACTGTGTTATAATTTTACTGGTTTATAAAGCTCTCTGATGTCTGTGGATTTGAACCACCATGATGTCTGATGTGGGCTAGGAAACAATGAGCTGTTCCAAGTAGAGAAAGTCATCATATCTGCTCAATTAGTTAACGTAGGAGTCATACAGAGACATATAAAGAGGTGTGTCTAATAGGTTGATTGCACATATTAGGTTGTAGACTGCAGTCCTTTGAAGATTTTTACAGGTTCCCTGTGGAGTCCCAAGGAGGTTTCTAAGGCATTCAGTTCTTCACTGTCCTTTTAATCATGCAATTTCTCACAGAATCCAATAAGCATTTTCCTTGTCAAAAGAGCAAGATCAGGTTATGGCACGTAACTAAAAAGAAGTGCGTAAAATATATCTACTTGAAGTTTACCTGGTCTGAGCTGACTATGATGGGCTCTCTAAGAACAATCCAGGTGATGCACTCTTCACAAGGTGGAGTGGTGAAAGACCCATGGTACGTCCAGTAGTCATGAGATTTAGGGAAAAGAATTGAAGGATCGAAGTTTGGAAAAGGAGCTTCTTTCCCCTTTAAAAAAAAAAAAAACAACACAACAAAACCAAACAGAAAACTCTTCAACAGCTGTGCTGGTTTCAGCTGGGATAGAGTTAATTTTCTTCCTAGTAGCTGGCATAGTGCTGCGTTTTGGATTTAGTATGAGAATAATGTTGATAGCACACTGATGTTTCAGTTGTTGCTAAGTAGTGTTTATACTAGTCAAGGACTTTTTAGCTTCCCATGCTCTGCCAGGTGCACAAGAAGTTGGAAGGAGCATAGGCAGGACGACTGACCAAAGGGCTATTCCATGCCATATGATGTCATGCTCAGTATATAAACTGGGGGGAGTCGGCCGGGGGCAGCGATCGCTGCTCGGGGACTGGCTGGGCATCGGTCAGCAGGTGGTGAGCAATTGCATTGTGCATCACTTGTTCTGTATACTTGTTCTTTTATCATTATTATTATTATTACTTTCTCTTTCTCTGCTGTCCTATTAAACTGCCTTTATCTCAACCCATGGGTTTTACTCTTTTTTCCGATTCTCTCCCCCATCCCACCGGGGCCTGGGAGGGTGAGTGAGCGGCTGTGTGGTGCTTAGTTGCTGACTGGGGTTAAACCACGACAACAGCTCTAGTCAAGATTAAATAAAGATGTGGCTCTGGTATTTTAAGAAACAGAGAGTGACTCAGATACTTCAAAGGTATGAACTAAGGAAACTAAGCACACATCTACACAAGACATAATGATGCAGTGTAAACATAAGTGGACTGAATGACTCTTCACAGATGGGCCCAGAGAAGCATGACACGACATACAACTCCATGATGCTACTTCTTGTACCTGAGCTAACTCATGTGAAGCGGCGTCCAGTACCAATGTGCTTCACTTATTTCTGTGCAGAAATACTCTTCCTTCTGGCCTCCTTTCTTATGGAAATTCTGCCTATCTACTGAATATTGGATTAGGTCACCATATAACAATGTGAGACAGGTACTCTAGATTCATAATATTTGTGCTAATAACAAACAAGACAGCCTATGAAATGTGAGGTTCTTATCACATAATGTTATCTGAGACACAGATGTCTAGTCAGTGACATTTCCAGAGATCCATTAGGCAGCCTATTTCAAGACCGAATGGACCAATTTCCAAAGGTGCCTTTCTTTTGTCATTGATCACTGAGGCAATACGACTCCATGCCTCGTTTTTAGGTGAGTAAAGTTTGGCGAGAGGACTCTCATTTTCACAAAATTATAAGGCCCGCTAAAGCCAAAGAAGGGTCATATGTAAATGGAAGAAAGGACTTTTCTTGTTAAGGAAAAGCTACCCACGGTTTTATTCACAAGTACATTCTGGCAATGTTGCAGAGCAGAATATGAAAACTAGAAAGTCATGCCTCTTGATTTTTTTTTTGTCCTCAGAATTTGCAGCAATCTTCCTATAATGAAAAGCCCAACATTGTTACCTTTGTTTTGATAGCATTTATTTCTTCGAGAATTCTCTTCATCTCTGGTTTGGGAGTTTTTCCTACCTGTAAAGAAGAAAGCATGAGCTAATCAAAGAGCTCTGCTCGATCAGTTTTCTTCTTTCTCCTATTTTTTTATATGTGCATCTACACATATATCAACTATAAATTTACAATGCATTAACCCAGCCTATTACCCCTACCAGCTTAGTAAGCTATGTCTTCTGCCTGTACCCTCTGTCTGTACCCCAACAGATATTAAGATCCAAATGAGGAAATTATATCAGTACAGAAACTCAACACCACAGGTAATTTCACAATATAGCTATTCCTGTTGACACTGAATTTTAGCGTAACAAAGACAAGTCTTCAGATTCAAGTACAGAATTTGGAAAAAGTGTCATTCTAATTTAAAAAACAGCTTTCATGGTCAGATTTACTGTTTGCAATTGTCGATCACAACACAGATGTCCATCTTTCTACCTCTAGTGAGTATTAATTAAACAAGAGAGAGCAAAGGCCAATATTTCAGGCTAAGACTCCATGCCCCCCAAAGCATTTTAAAAAAAGATGAGTTACATGATTTGTCTGTGAGTTAGTTTTGCCTGGGAGAATGTTCATGAAAAGCCTAGGAGCAGTATCTGTCCTTGAAATCAGTCCATGATTAGCATAGAAGACAGCTGACTGCTATTGGTCAGAGGGCCACTACTGACATCATGTCCCCAAAGCAGGGGCAAATACATCTGGATTTACAGCTTCCACCAGCCACACAGTGACACAATAGCTGCTGGGACAAGTGTGTGTAGTATTGGATACCATTTGAAATGACATGACTCATGCTCTATAACTTGAAAAGCATGCCTTACTGAAAGTCAAGCCCTTCCATGTGGTATGATCCCTAGAAAATATATTCAGAGGGGTTTGCTTTTTTAACCCTGTAAGAATAGAAAACTCTATAGTAGCAGTACAAAGAAGGGTTGCATGCTTCTACTTACTTGCAAAAATATGGCCAAAACAGCTATTCCATCAGTTCTTCTCACAGCATCAAGGTAATTACTGTATTTGGGATTCCAGTGTAACAAATGTAGCTGGCAACAAAGAAAAACATGTTAAAAAAATCTATTACTGAATAGCAAGCCATCAGAGGCTGAATTTAGAGTTCTTCATATACATGAGAGAGTTTGGGGCAACAAAGAATAAGCATGAGGCCTTCCCAAAAAAAAAAAGAAAACAAGGGACAGCAATTCATATAAGAGTTATATCAGCCATATATTACCATTTAGACTACTATTTGCTTTAAAATAAACTATAAACATGTTAATACAGAAGTTGCAAAAAAGAACACAAATCTCATCTTGAAGCTGAAGAACACAGAAAAGATGCTTAAGTAAGCAGGTAGAACATGCAGTTCAGAAGTCATCTACTGATATGTGATTCATTTCCATTTGGCTTTCAAATTACAGCAATTCTGGCAAAGAATCCATATGAATGTAAGCTCGGTATATTATTAGTCTACAGTTCTCATCTTCCCTTACAATCCTAAAGTAGTAGAAAATCAAGGCAACACATTCTTCCTCCTTTCTGTCGCTACAATTTTCTACTTCTGCTATAATACTATACTTTCAGAATACTGTTTTAATAAGTTTGCATTGCTTGTCAATAATTCAGTCGTGCAGTCCTATGTTTTAAGCCACATTGGTTTAAGAACATGGAAACTTTTGTTTCACATAGAATTTTTCTTTTCTTATGCTGTGAGAATTACTTCAACCTGATTCACATTTATAAGAATCGATAGGAGTAAGAATAAAATGTCACAGATAGATAAATAGAAAGAACTCCTTGAAAAGCAGACAAATGACAAATTTTGTCCCACCTGAACGATAATGACAAATGTTACTTTACACCCTATTTTAAAGTAAAAAGTGGTGAGTCTTACCTCTCCTGCATATTTCACTCCATTCACAACATGTTCAGAGCCATGGTCATCAGACGAACCCCAATGAAAGTGAAGCTGACGCAGCCTGTAGACTCCTGAAAGTGGCCCACCTCTCAGCACTGCAATTGATAATCTGCAACAGCATTAGACTCAAGTATCTTCCAATTCTTTTAAAAGAAATACATATATATTTGAAATATTTACATATTTACTGTACAGATGCTCTACGTTCTGAGAGTACTGAGTACTCTTGGAAATCTGCACTGATTTTAGCACCACTTCAGGCAACCATGTTCAGCTATATGCACTTACAGGCTTCCATTACAGTCAACAGAGATCACTGTTTCAATTCAGCTGCACAAATGTGCATCTAGTACTTTCCGGGATATTCCAAAGACACCTGGACAGGACTGGAAGATGTGATACAAGATCTGCAGAAAAACTGTAGTTTTCTAAAGCAGTATTGGAGGCAAGGTGAAATAAATTAGGTTATCAAAAATGGCATGAGATGCCTATACTTGGGTAACTGACGTAAGCCAATCAGAACAGTAAGCTAATCAGAACAGTCAAGCCTGTAGAGTAATTCTGCTTGCCTTAAGGTAGACACTCAACAGACGGTGACCTGAATTGCTCTCTGGACTCCATTGATTAAGTGTGACTCCATCTCTGTTGACTAGAATGGGAGTTTAGAGACATAACCCACCTACTTTTAAAAGCCCAAATAATACACCTAAATTTAGATGTCTTAATCTCCCCCTGAATTCCATCTAATATCTACCTATACCAAAGCACACAAATATAGCCATGATTAAGATCAACTACTGAAGTGCTAGATGATAACCAAATTCCCACAAAACACTACAAATTGTGTCCCTTACTGCAGGCTATGATTTATTTGTTTAAAAAGCTATGAAATTACTGATGCTGCTTCTGCTATAATGGCTGCTCCCTCTGGCTGTGGAAGAGGAGAAAGAAAACAGCAAATGAGCCAGAAACGCAATCACTGAGAATGCAAGCTATTTTCCTAAAGAAAAGTTCAGCCTGCAATGAACAATACTGTGTATTCTAAATAATCTTAATATTTTTACATTATATAGCA
>VYZW01061013.1:42192-56892 GCA_013401315.1 Balaeniceps rex
CTCACAATAAAAAGGGAAGAACTTCTTCACATTCACCAAATACTAATTAATATTAAATTGTCATTCACTTTATTTGGAGATAGAAGTTATAGCATTCCAATAAACCATTCAGCGGTTCTCAAGAACAGGTCTTTATATGCTAGAGAAAAATATCCTTAGATCTGAAAGGGAATGAAATCCATGATCATCTCAAGAAATAAAGTACTAAGAGTATTCTTTACTGAACATTAAGAGCAAGTTGTTTTTCTCAACAAATTCCTTTTACTTGTTCCCACAGACATTCAGTACTGTGGCCGATGAAGACACAGTAACAGTAGTAGCAGAGGCGGCCATCAGTTCTCTGTTAAAATAGATCTGTAAGACCAAATAATCCAGTTTAAGGTAAAAACATGTCATTATTTCCACTGATGGGCCATCAGCAGACATTTTCGATTGGGCGTTAGGTGAAGCTCTACATCACCTTGTGCCAACACATTCCTGCTTCACTCATCTATAAATAGATAGAAGCTTTTACTTAGCACACTTTAAGCAGACAGAATGATGCAAAGACTAAGATGCCTATAAACCAACATCTCCTGAAGGACAAAAAGGTGTTTTCTTTCTTTCAATTGCAAGTGTGTGGCATAAAACATAGGAATACATGAAATGACAACGTAAGTAAAGGAAATTTCCTTATGTCACTAAATGAAATTTCCCTATGCTTTAAAAAAGGTAAAGTAAACATAACAGTTACAAGAATGAAGTCCTCCAATATCTAAAACATAAAAAATCCCAAACTATGTCTGCATAGCTCACAGTTAGCAAAAGAAATCTTTATTTTTTTTTAAACGTGTGGCTTGGAACCTAAATTCTAAAGGTATCTTTATTCTCTTGGGTTTTTGTTTTCAGAAAACACTAACGCAAATAAATACACACCCATGTAACAGTTAGAAAAAGAATATGAGGTAAAAGTTTATAAAAAAAACTATGGTATCTTTAAATTGTTTTTCCATGGTGTTAAAATATAGCTTTATTTTTATATATTTACATATTTATATGTAACAGGGAATTATTCCATCAATTATTACACAGGAAATGTTCACCTTAAATAGCTGAGACTCCCAGTTTTAAGGCTGTGATAGCTGTTTTCCTACCACAAAACACCTACAAAAGGATGCTTTTCTAGAAGGCCCCACGACTCTGAGCTTCTACCTACAACACTGCATGAAACAAAAAGCAAGAGCTGTAAAAAAGGAGCCTGCAGGCTCACTCCCTGATACATGGGCAGCCAGCTTTTCTCCTAGTCCTCTGAAATACTGCGTAATCCTTTTCACATGGCTAGCTGAATGACTGGACTTACTTCTGAATATTGGGACTGTGGCATTTCTGTTCCTGTTTCTGCTCTGCAGCAAGTAACAGGATGGCCACAGCAGACTTACCAAAATGTAACTCCCTCAAACTTGCTGTCATTAAAGTAACATGGCCCAGCTGCAGGAATATACAAACCAGCCCAGGAAGATAAGGGAGGAAAGTATTCACTCCTTTTTGGTGCTTTATTGTTGCAAACTCGTCCCATTGCTCAGTGACTGACTCTTTTTAGATGGGTTTGCACATGACCCTCCACCAGAGCCTGACACCAGACATAAAAATGTCATGTCAGTCTGAAGCGCTTGCTCAAATTCCGTGTCCCACCCATCCACATTGAAGAATGATCTATCACAGAGTAATGCTACATGGACACACATGTAGACATCAGTTCCAGTAAAAAAGCTCACCTTTTATTTGATCCATCATAAACTGAGCAGCATGAGACAGAACTGGCTAATAAAAGAATTTTTTTTTTTCCACTCTCAGTGTAATCACTGAGGCAGATGTTTGCCCCAGAGAAGGCAAGTGTTGCACAGAAGGATGTAACTAAGGCAAGAAAAAACTCTGTATCTCACTCCATGTGTTTACACAGCAAAATGAAGGCGTGATGCAGTTTGAGTGGAGATGGCCGCTCCACTCACTTTACCTTAGTTAGCAGGGTGTCCTTAACAACAGAAATGTGACAAGAAGGTTTTGAAATAAGTCCATTCACCTGCTGAGCAGCTTAGGTAGGGGTCTGGTTGTTAATCTGCGCCAATGTCAATTGTCATCTATCCTCACTAAGGTAAAATTGGCAAAGTTATGCCTACGCAAATGCCTTCCCTGTTTGCTGTGAAGGCATACCATGAAAGTTAGGTGGAAAAACGCAAGGAGCACCAGAGTCATGAGGTGAGTTGTGTTTATAAACATGAGAAGAAATAACTGTTCTTACAAGACTTATGATCCTCACATCCTGCCAAATTCATAAAATGAACTGGTAAACCACAATGAAATTAAATTAGTAAGGTATTACTGCATGACAATTGAAAAAGACACATTACCTTTGTTATGCTGCTTTATAACAGAATCTAACAGTGCAGTATAAAAACCACAGCTTTTTAATGGCAGTGACACATTTTAGATGTTATAAAAAAGCCTCTGCTCAAAAGAGGATCTCTGTACTGAAACAGTCTGGTGAACTGCAGGGATAAAATGTGTTTCCTAAAAGCTTTTGGAACTGAAATTTCAGTTTTCACTCAAATTTTCTTTAAGCAAGCACTGAACAGATATGCAGAAGAATTACTTTTGTTTGTATTTGAACTTTGTACTCTTACAGGGACAGACTGGGAAAGAGAAGTGTCTGACAGAAGTCTGTCAGCGTGCCACCCACCCTCACCTGCACTGCAGCACACCTTTTCCAGTTTTGTGCCTCTTGATCATAGCCTGTTCATTAGTGAGTTCCCAAATCATCTTTCTTTGTGATCTATGGTAGGGCTGAAATCCCCATCTCCCGGGGCAGAAAACTGACAGTCCACAGGGTAACTGTAGCCTCAGCATGCCCTTGACTGTTCAAGCATTTTTACCCCAACAATGGAAGTGCAAAGTTAACAGAAACTCAACTCTTAAATGCCCTGTATCCAAGCTCTGCAGTGCTCATATGAACGCTCAGTACCTTCATGCAGACACTACAAATGACAGATGTGTTAAACACTGAAGGAAGAATTTAACTTTTCTGCCTTTTGCAGTATAGCCATCGAGTGATACGTATCACAGCTACACAAGCAATGGGATTTAGCTGTGCTATTCTTGTAATGGCTACTGGCTTGTTCCAGTGTAAATTCAGTATACAAAATGTTAAGTAACTTTTTGCAGGAATCAACCAAAACTTGAGTGTCTATGGACAGACCTCCCCCAGTTTTAACTGAAGTATCTGAGTTTTGTCCTCATTGTTTTAGAACCAGTCAACAAATAAATGTTTATTCACCAGAAGTTGATAACCAAAATCTCATTTGCAAAGATAAATGAGATTTCCCACAAAGTGTTACTCTAGGAAATGCTGTCGACAAGCAATAGTCATGCTAAAAGAGACCAATAAGCAACAGGCTCTCACTACTTACAGTAACTGTCTCTTTAATTTTTTTTTTGCATCATCCACTTCCAAAGACACACATTCCTTTGATACGAAATTGAAAGATTCTGCAAACAGCATCAAGGTAACCTTGTAAGAAAGTGTGCCTGCATTGAGGTACTCCAAGCCCTTAAATGTCATCCATCAGAAAGTCAGGAAAAGGAGAAGTAGGAATCCGGCCAATGAACTTCCACAGAAAGTGACACGGAGATAACAAAAACAACAGACCAAGTGAGAAGATGAAAGAAGGCATCCATTTGACATAGCCTTAGTGTATCTCTCCCCAGCTGCTGTGTCTGGGTTCCAGGACAAGACTTATGTATTCTTTACTGTTTATTAAATGATTGAACACCTTGATCTAACCATCTAACCAAGGTATTATAAAGCAAGCCAGAGAGTCATTAATTGTAAGGAAGTTACAAGCTATATATCTCACACAGCATCATGACAATGGTCCCACCAGTTAGGTGCTCTCAGGACACTTCTCTGGAATGAATATTTTTGGAATTTTAAAAGCAAATGGGCTCTGCTAGTAGAAATAAGATTGCAGCCCTAATTCAAAACAAAAGCAGAGTCACTGCTGGATCTAAAAGAGTATATGAGTTGCCATTCAGGCCAAAAAAACATAGCAGTGGGAGGCTGCCAAAGTACCCAAGTTCTGGTATGTGTTTTATTGGGCACAGCCACCTAGGAGGTTTTGATTTCAGCTCCCAGTTCTTTCCTGAATTTTGAGACTCCAGCCTCCACCTGCAATGATTTTACAGTGCTTAAGGTCCTTCTTCCACACAGGTATGGTAAGACACACGACTGAGTCCACAACAATCCATTAACTTCGTGCAGGCAGCAGAGGCATGACACAGCTCCTAAAGCAAATATCTGTCATCAAAGCCTTCAATTGTATAGCAGATTCTTAAAGTCAATCAGACTTTATAAATAGCTGGAGATAAATTCTCCAATTTCTTCCACTTGACTAACTCCGAAGATAACAGTAGTAAGGCCTTTTTCAACTTAAAATGTGAATTACATTGGATGGCACTCTCCCCAGCAGCTTCTCTCTGATCATTTAAGAAACTGTCCCAGTGGTGAATATTCAAAGTATTCCTGGCAGAGAAGACACAATGGAAGTAAGACTTGGAGACTTCCAAAGTAATTTGTTTCATCATTCACCTTTGCAATTTATTCAGCAATCTGCTTTATCTACCACTAATGAAAATCTAGATAGAGCTACAGATGTGGGTGTGACCACTCTAACTGAAAAAGTTAGGAAAATAAAGGAAGCCCTTAGTTTTCTAAGGGCTAATTATTCTCAGGAATAATTCAGACAGATAGAGTGTTAGATAGATAGACAGACAGATAGAATGTCTTTGTTCCAAAGGAATAAAATCTTCATTCCTGTTTTTGCTATTTGCTATTGCTATTACATATGTATGTATTATGCAGCTGGTGATTCTTCTACACAAAAAATAAGTCACTGTACATATCCTAAAAAACTTAAAACATGCTCAAGTCAGTAGGAGTATGCACAGTGGAATCGGTCCTGCAATTAGCATTATATTAGAGAAGGAACATCACCCACAGACTCTGCAGGCAATGGTATAACAAAGGAGACATAACAATAAACACTGTATGTTTTTTGCCTTCAAAGAGTTGAGAAATACACCTACTTTTTTTCCAGTGAGTCACTTTTTATTTCTGAGATCAGAACACAACAGTTACTGAGCAGTTAATCTGAAAAAAAATTCAGAACATTCCAAAACTTTCTGCTCTTCGTGGCCACAGTGTTGCATTCATGCTGTTGATTGCTGTGCCTGGATACTCCCTCCTGTGCAAAATCTGAGTAATTATAACAATAATTACTTTGACATCTATGCAGAAGATGCAACCATTGATATATTTGATGTTGTTCCAACAAATACAAGAGATGGTAAAAAATGGTAAGTAATGGTCATGGAGGTCTTCTTATATGCCACAGCTACATCTCTTTACTGATGTATCGTGTTATCTGACATTATTATCTGATTGTATTTATCCAAATAACATTAAAGACTCCCACTTTGCTAGAAAAGTAATCAAACTCTTGATTGCATAGTCATTTTTGAGTTTTGATAGTCCAGCTTACCTACACTTTGATCTTCAGTTTTCATGAAACCCAAGTCATTCATTAAAAAAACATTAAATTAAATCCATGCCCATAGATATTTAAGGTCAATCAACCTATTAGTGAAATTCCTCCTAGTAATTATAGCTGTCAATCCTAGTTATATTGTAATAGAAATTGGACCTTTTAATGCAGTTAAGAAATAAGTCTGTACACTGTGGAAGACAGACTTTTCAATATTTTACTGAAATTGGCATTTCTTTTTCCTTTTCTTACCATCCCATGTACTATAAATAATAACACAATTCTGTTGACCTTGATATAAGAATAAAGAGTGAGGTATGCATTTGATTTTTCCTTTTTATGATAGTACTAATGCAATTTCATACTTCCTCCAGCAATGTTTTTTCCTTTGAAATACAGCCAACAGTATTAACATGAAACATCAGTGGTTCTGCCAATATAAACTAAATATTTCTAGCACCTGTTAAACAGAACAGACATGTATCTTCAAAATATATAACCCACTAACTCTTAAAAGCTATGCATTATATATGCAGCACATTGTATGTTATCATAACTATGAGCGGATAAAAGATTTTGGACATTAAAGCTGAAACACTGGAACTTCTCAGCCCTATAATCCTCATTAAGACAAAATCTCATGAATGCCAAAGGGAGTTTTAACTGATTAAATACCGTGACTTTGTGGCAACATCTGGTTCATTACTTCATTTATCAGAAATTACATGGGTACAGTTTTCAAATGTTGTAACTTCAGCCACATACAGAGTTAAAGATGTTCTGCTGGGCATCTCAGATAGCTTGAATGGAATTCCGTCCTCATAGATGAAGCCTGCACTCCTTGCTCCTTGAAAGCAACACAACTGCAATGGCATTTGCAAGCTCAGAAATTTACCTCACACCTTAATTCATCCTGCACCAAGCTTCTTCACAGCTCTCTCCATTCCCTAGGATTTTACCTATGGACTTTAAAAGTACTCCCAGGCCTTTTTGACCAGTTGTGCAGGGCACTGGAGCCACAGAAACCTGTACATCACACGCAGGCAGTACACAGAGACCTTCTGACAGCCGTGAGCATTCAGAGCACATTCTGTCTTCCAAGCAACTTGAGAGTCACTGATACATAATGACAACTTTAGATGAAAACAAAACTAACCTGATCTATCGAAAGAATCGTCAAATACAACTCTGCAGGTTTTCCCATTGTTGAGGATGGTCTTAGCTGCACCAGGATCATAACTAGCAAACCATGGTAGTAGGGAGCGATCGTAATGCACTTCTTTGCTATTGATTTCAATAGGTGACTGATTGTGTCCTTTGGCAATAGGGTAATTTTTGTGCCACTGATCTGGTCCTAGGAAAAAATACAGAAAAATATCATGAAAACCTTTTCCAGCCAGGTATGAATTATAACTGTGTTACGATAAATGCAAGCTTGGATTGACAGAACATCAATTAATTGTATTAATAAGTAGGTTACTAATCACCTGGTTGTTAGTCATGCCCTGTCAAGAGTTTCACTGTATAAAAAGCAATTAGATTAATCTAGCTGGAATACTGGATACTGCAAGTCATTCAACTGAACCTAAACTCTCATAGCAACCTCAAGACTTTACTTATTAGGAGACTGACAATACACGAAGGAAGGAAACTAGAGGTGTATACTCCAAGGCCAGCAGTGGCTAGAAATATGATGGGATATACCCAAATGGTTCAAATGTGGCACCATGTACCCATCTGGAGAGAGAAAAGGCCACTGATATCTGAAGAAGACAGGAATTTGAAACGTGGATTTAAGTATAGTCATGGTTTTATCAAGAACTTCATGTGGAAAAAGCCTGACTGAGGCCATGCTGTTCTTCCTACCGCAGGAACAACAGGCCACCCAGGTTTCCAACCTCTGAAGGCAGGAGGGAGCGTGGCTGCACTGCAGACCGGCACTGCTTTTCCTGCATCAAGGTTAGCCTAAAGCCGGATTTCAAAGCTATGTCAAATTTTAAATTATACTAACAGTAGGAAAACTGACTTTATTTAACTTAGAGACCTCTGCCATGGCCTCTCCTTCCACCAGCTTCGCCTCTTCCACACCTGTGAGTGACAACCAACCGGCCACGCCATCCGGCCGCGCTGCCGCTGCACAGCCCCAGGCCCGCCTGGAGCCCACATTCCCCCTCTTCATGAACGCCCGGGAAGTGGGACCTCCCGTTTTGCCCGGGTGTTGGTCCCAGACCCGCTGCCTCCCGGGCCGGCGGCCGCAGAGGAGCCGGGCCGGGCTGCGGCCCCGCGCCCCCACTCACCGTTGTCGCTGTCGTAGCCCCAGGGGTAGTAGTTGGGATTGATCATGGTGTCGCTGCCGCGCCCCGGCGCCGCGACCCAGCCTCTCCCGGCGGCTCTGGCAGGACGGTGGCTTCGTCTCACGGCGGCTTTTTATAGACTCCCGCCAACTCCATGCCCTACCCCGCCGCCGGCGGGCCGGGAGGGACCGCAGGGCCCCGGCCGCCGGGGGCGGGGAGAGCCGCGCTGCCTCGCACCGCCCGCCCGCCGCCGCCCCGCAGCTCCCGCCGTCAGGCGCCCCCGCCGCCCGCCTGCCGCCCCCAGCCCTGTCCGGCCTCCAGATCGCGGGCGATTCTCCTCAGAGCTGCCGCAGGGGCCGGGGGTCGAGGGGGTCCCGCTGTGTGGAGGGGAGCAGAGGGTGATCCCGGCGTGGGGCAGCGCGGGGGACCCGGCATGGCTCCCCAGCTGTCCTGGCGTCCGGGGGCTGCGGGGAAAGGAACCCACCCGGGACAGTGCTGGGAAGGCCTGGTGAGGGGAAAGGGTCTGCTGCTGCCTGCCCCGACGCCGAGTAAATGGGAATATGGAAAAGCACAAATGTCCAGAACTAGGTACAGGCAATGTAGGAATGTTTTTCATATTCAAATAAGGTATGTATATGTACACAGACAGACAGACAGACTGACATGCCCATAAACCAGGAAGCTTAGCCTGGATGGTTTCTGAAAGTAAATTTACAGGTTGCAGGCAGGCTGACTGGGCTTTCTGTGGTTGTTTGTAGAAAGCCTGTTTGCCGTTAAGACCACATCAGCTTAGGAGAGGCTGGGTCCCTCCCGAGGAGACTGCACTGGTGATGAGTTTCCTACCCGATGTGCAGCATAATGCTGATCTGGAGGTCAGCTGGGGGTGAGGAGATGAGTCCAACAGCTTCTGTGTGCAAACGGCTATCACAGGTTCACACCCTTCCCTATGGAATTCCCACATACACGCTTGGGTTCCAGCGCTGCTCCCTGCTGCGCTGTCTCCCACTGCCTTCATAAACAGCTTCCCTGCAAAAATTCGGTAGCATTAATTGCCCCTGGCCTTTAAAAAGGTGCTGCTTCCTACTGCAAGGATTCTTGGAAACTGGAAATCATTAAACTAGTTAAAGATCCAGTGCCTGCCAGCTTCAGATAAAGTCTTTATTATCAAATTAAGCATAGAGTCTGTTTGTTTTGCTTCAGCTCTAATTCTCCTTTCATTTAGCAGGGTGTTATGCATCGAATTGCACTTAAAATTGTAAGCATACTTGTTAACGTGCATGCGTTTCTTATGTGACTCACATGTGACACACAGAAATCAAATGACTCCTAAAGAATGTTTGTTATTCTGACACACAGGGAATTACCAGGCATGTTAGAGAAGACAGAGGTTAGCACCAGTGGCATAAAATGGATGAGGGACTGACTAGGCAGAAGACAAGACTGAAAGGTGAATTATTGTGATTTAAATTTTAGTAGACTTTCTGAATAAGTGAGATTATTTTATTTGATAATAATAAAGTGGGGACAAAACTACAAGTTGGTTAAAGAAAAACACAAATGGCACAGGTTGGAAGCGTGGGGTTGTCGTACAGAAAAGTTTAGTACCCCCGAACATTGTGTAAACTACAGTGGTTGAAATTTAGTAGCAGAAAGTCCAACATGGTGGTCTTGAATCATGGTCTTGGCTGATACGTTTTTTCTGATCTGAAGTGGAAGTGAAAGAGAAGGAGGAAGAGTGGGATTCATTGGTGATAAAATGCCAATAAGCATTACCAGGCAGGAAGTGCTCACAAAAAACCAGGCACAAACCAGGGGCATGTCACTGGAGCTGGAGAGACCCTGGTATGACCTCCTCTGAAACAGATCTGTGGTCCTCATAAAGCTGAATTAGGATGAATTGGAACAGGTGCAGGGGAGACAAGGGAACTAAAGAGCCTCTTTTACAAGAGAAGACTATAAAAGCTTAGCGTGCTTTGCATAGCAAACACATGGTAAGAGGGGAAGTGACAGCTGTCTGTATATACCCATCATCAGAGAGGTAAACACCAAGAAATGAGAAGAGTTATTGAAGCTAAAGAGCAATGTTAGCTAAGGAACAATTACATATATGTGTGCCATGAACAATTTGAGGCAAGATAACAGATGAAGGTTTGGAACCACCCAAGGTATTCCAGTAACTTTGCAATATTAAAAGTGGATCCATGAACAAGGTACACAGGAGCTATGTATCTATGCTCTACAGAGCACATACTATTTCCCACCTCTTCTTCAATTTTCACTTCCATTTCCCACCGTCTTCTCACTGCCATGACCCACAGACAAATCTCCAGATCCAGAGCATCTCCCAGTGACTCAGTACACTTGCCAGACTTCCAGATGGAGCTATACTGCAAACATGACCATAGCCTATCTGTAGTAGCCCAGGACTATGCATCTTTATTTCCAGTCCAACATTTGCTCGGATGGAACCCAGCTCTCTGCACTTTTTCCAGTTTCTCCATTTATTTTTATAAAAACAGCTTTAATTTGCTCCTGAAAAACAATGTAGTGTTAAGTCAGGGAAACCATAATGAGAAAATGTCTCTGGGAAGAGGAGAGGAAAAGAAATAAGAAATGGAGTTCTGGTGCCTCCTCTACTCATGCATTGAAGTTGATCAGTTGGTCTCACCTGCCACATATAAAGCTTCCCCACTCTCCCCATTTTTCTAACATGTGCCCTGTACCTACCAAAAGAACTTTCTTGCCCAGCCAGAAGGAGAAGGATGGCAAGAAGACAAAGCCCTGGGCAATCTAATCTAATCTAATCTTTTAAATTCACTCTCCTTTAAACAGAGGCTGTTCTGGATGAGGTCCTTCCAGAATGATTTTTTTTTAAAGATTTTATGAATATATCACAGAATCATTAAAACTCCCCCAAATCAAATTTGAAGGCTTATCACAATTTCACATCCACATCAGGACAGGGATCATGCCAGTGACATATCAACCACAAGGCAGGTAGTTTATAAACTTGGTAGGACATAAGCCAGACATAAGACATCATTTATGTGTGTCAAATCCTGTGTGGAAGATTCCCACATGGAGAAGAGGCATCAGTACCAACAAGAGCTGCCATGGAGGGAGTATGGAAACTAGCAAACATCATGGGTAAGCAAAGACAGGGATTAGAGTATTTTGAAAGAAAAGTAGTGAATGATATTAACTAAGATGGAGCTCAGCATGGACAATTTTAACATGCTACCTTATCTACCAAGACTGTTTTCAGTATCAGTGCTAATTCATTTAAAGCTAGTCTCCTTTAACACTCCTCCCACTATCTGTAATTGCACTCAAGAGAAACAATTAATACTGTTCACTTACCCACATTTGAGAAGGAATATTTTCATGATAAGGATAACAGTAAAGAAAGAAAGAAGGAAAAAACACAAACTCACCCACAATAGATGTTTACTTTAATTGTTTTAGAGCCATTAGTAATTTCTAAGGAACAAGTTATAGCCCCACACAGTTTTCTTAATAAATAGTCACATGTAATATAAAACACTGTATCTTTTACACCTACTTAAATGGACAAATTTCAGGTTATACTTTACTGCCTGGGTAGGAAGACTCATTAGATACTGAAATTTCTCTCTTGAGCTCTAAGACACATATAGCATTTTTCCAGAGTCACTGTTTGTTCTGAACTTCTTGGCATTTAGACAACCTAAAAGGGACTGTGGAAGGAAGAAGCAATCTGAGAAAAAGTTTTAACCTTAGACACTTTAACTTAGACCTTTAAATCAAATAAGTAAGTTAGTTCTGAGGGGAAAAAAAAAAAAGATGTCCTCTGTGTATCTGCTTTCACTGACCTCTTTTTCTGTGGGAATTGAGGGTCATCAAGAGTATCAAATGAGACAGGAGGCTTCCTCCTGTCTTCTTCTTCTCTGATCCTCTTCCTTTTTCCAGTGTTCTTATGCCTTTGCTCTGGATTTCCCTCCTTTCCCCCAGCCTGAGTACACTGTGTCCCTCAACAACTCTCTCCAGGTGAAATACTCACTCGTTTCCTTCTCAGAAAAGCACTGTGTAGAATCTGTTAAAAACACTGGCTTTACCACTGAGACATCTCCTCTTCCAATAAAGGCAAGCCTTTAAAAGTCTTTGCCAGGCTTTTCATTATCGAACATGGCCTAAGTTCTGTGCATGCTACAGACAAGAGAAGCGTTTTAAGCAAATATACAGATGGCATAGAAGACAACAGTCAAAATTAAATTGAGGCTAAAGTGGAGGTTGAAATAAAAAATCTTTCACAGAGCAAAGTGATATTCACCATTGGACAACAACATATTCCAGTCTGCCACAAACCACATCACTATATACTCAGCTATGTTTCCAATTTGGAGACTACTGGATTCGATGAAATACATTTTCAGGCAATATGTCAATAAATGCTTTTAAAGTACAGATAAGTTATAGAAGAAAAATAAGCAAAAATGTTGTAAATATTAACATGTTTTCTATGTGATCTCTAAGGCACTTCAACAGATGTTTTCCCCCCAAATACTGATGTTTCGAGGAGTAAAATGCTCACGTATGTGTCTTCCCCGTGAAATTCTGGTTAGTCATTCAGGTTTTTTATTCCTATACCACAGATTTTCTCTATATGCATTGCTAAGACTAAAATTACTTTGTAAGTTTTAAAGAGGATGCTTTTTAATTTGACAACAAAAGATAATTCCTTTGGATCCCAGCAAGGCTTCTCCTTTTTTTTTTTTAAATGTGTATTATCTACACATATATTTATAGGTTGTATTACATCGTAGAGTTATTATTGTTGGTATTGGCTCTTTATATAACAGTAGCAGTCAGAGGTCCTATCATGCTAGATATTGTACAAACATTTAATAAGGCCTTCTTCAGAGGCCTGAGAGACAGATGGGAAGCAGGTAGGCAGTCAGGAGCACTGAGAGTAGCTCATAATTACAAAGCAGAATAATGAGACAGTTAGAAATAGGATTCCAGGAATCTTGATGATTCATCCAATGCACAAAATCACTAGAACCTTGACTTCCAAAAAGTTTTGTTGTCCTAATTTCTTGATCAGGTTACAGAAATTTATTTCAGGGCAGACCGCAGGTCACAATTTGGTGGGTCCCATCTATGTGTTGTAACTAATAAATCTACTGCTGCTTTAGATAATGGTAAAGTCAGATTTACAAAAAGATATGACAGACTTGGTCTCTAATTTTAGATAGATTTTAAGAATAATAGTCGAGTTCAGAGATGAAAAGCAGTCAAGAAGTGAGATTAAAAGCTACCAGACAACATCTATCCATTAAAAAAATAAACAGGCAAATTCAACACACAGAATCCTATAAAGTTTCTAGTTAGATAGCCATTACAGTGTTACTGTAAGTATTACCCACATGACATGTACGCTGAAATGTAAGTCTCCATCCAAGAATGGAGCAATCTGCTCATGTGCCCTAGCACTGAGGCTTAGAACAGTAAGAATTTGACCTCATCTCTTCATAAAAGCAAAATCTGAACACGTCTGCTGTGAAATTCCCACAATTTGGTGGTTCCTCTCCACTAATGTATAGTTTATATTTATATTTAGTTTACATTGACCTTAAACTGTAAGTCTAAAGTGAAAAGGGCTAGTCAAATGTTAAACAGGTGATTAAGTTTACCAGGATAATCTTCTAAGGCTTATACAAAACATTTATTCTCAATCCTTGGTATTAACTGATGTGATAAAATTCTCAGTCTTAGGACCCAAACACACATAAGGAAAATCCACAAGAGAAACCCACACTCTTTATAAACTTAAACAGCAGTCCCACTTCCCAGGTTAAAATGCCTCATCTCACACTCTTTCTCTGACCATGTTCACTGTAGCATGTCTTTATCAGAAGACATTTATGGTTCAAATGCCTTTAAATATTCCACTAAATGGTTTAGATGTAAGACTAACCTGAGAACTTTTAGCATTATGGTCCAGATCCTGCCCCTTACCTACCTTTTTAGAAGGACTGAAATATATCAGAGCTTAAATAGTTCTGCAATATAGCTAGTGAGAGGCAAAGTCCCAGGACAGAAAGCACAGCATGAATCCACATTCCTTACATGTCATGGAGAAGTGCTCAACAAAAGCATCTTCTGTGTCAGTAAACTAAAAACTCTGAGGAACACGGTGGGAGGGTAGATCTGCAATTGTGAGGATCCATCAGCCAACGCCTTGATGCTACTGATGGCGGTGGGGACAAAGATACAAAAATGACATCCAGAAATAGATAAGAGGTTGTGTTTGCTCATGTTTCATAACTCACTTCCAGAGAGTGGAGGAGGTTACTATTTCTAGCAATCCTGACATAGTGATTCCTCCCAAATGACTTTATTTAGGCTTTGCTCAAGGGACCAGGAATTAGTGCAAGATCCTTGACTGATTAGCAAGGATGATTATTCACTTCTCCTTACAGATGCATAAGACAAAAGATCGTTAACCCAAGACTGTGTAGTCTCATTTTGAACAAGTACAAGAATAATTCCCGTTCAAAGAGGCAGAGGCACATAGTTGGCCAGGAGGTTTAGGTTGGGCAGTTATATTTACTTCTCATACATATGCTTGGACTTTACACTTCAGCTAGATACTTTTCCACATAATACTAGTCACCATTAAAACTAGGGCTTCGTCAGGAGGGATGAAGAAATTATGTGAAGCTTATTCTGAATTTAGGTCCAGGGCATGCACAAAAATGTTTTAATAAAAGGCTATGTACATTCAAAGTATCAGTCTAAGAATTACTGTGTTTCTCTGTGGCATAATTCTGTCTTCATTCCTGGATTTA
>VYZW01061016.1:0-52328 GCA_013401315.1 Balaeniceps rex
GAGGGAGGGGGGGATGGATGCTGCCAGGCGGAGGGAGGAGAGGCGCTGGTCCAGCCGTCCGCCGCAGAGGAGCCGGAGAGGAAAGCGTGTTCAAAAAACACGGGCGATCGGGGCTGGTTTTGCTCTCCCCGCCCTGAAAGCTGGACAGGGCTCGACGGCCCTGGCACCGCCTTGGGAGCCAACTTCGACGCCTGCTTTTGGGTCGTGCCCAGGCTGGCGACTGCTGCCTCCGCCGCCTGGGAAGTTATTTTAGGATGCAAATTTTACCCAGGCTGGAGAGGTTGCCTTTCCTGAGAAAGTTTCTCATTAAATAATCCATCCAGACATGCGGCTAATTTAGCAAAAAGTGCTGTATCTTGGTTTCCCCACAAACCGGGTTTGTCCCTGTTAGAAACACCCTCTGGCAGCAAGGGGCTGGCGTGGCAAGAAACGCTCTCCCTGCTCCTGCACCCGGGAGCAACAAAATGTGCCCAAGCAGGCTGCTTTTTTTACTTTTTAAACAGGCTATTTTCCATTCCCCAAAATGCTGTTTTTCTCGCAAGCAAGCCCAGCCCCACCCCACGGAGGCAAGGCACCACTTGCTGAGCACTGGCTGCGTGGTCAGGATGCACCCCTTGTCTGACACTCCACTCTGACGAGGAATTTGGGGGTTTTCTTAATGCTTGCTTGCAACAGCAAACACGGCAAGGAGGGCTGGAGAGGTGGGGAGGGGAGCAATGCCTTCCAGAGCAAACCCTGCCTTGGCACCGGGAGCTGCTCTGCTCAGATGGAGCCTCTGCTTGCCGCCTTCTCCCCAGGGGTGCATGGTGAAGCTCTTGGGGGTTCCCCACCTCTGGGAGGTGTAGGGCTTACTGCTGCGTGGGAGCGAGTGCTGTCACATCCGGCCTGATTTCAGGCCTCTTCGCCTTGTTTCTGGGTATAGCACTGACCAAGGGAGAAATGATGAGCTCTGACGACAGTGGTGTTAGTTGATACCTGATGCATTGCCAGCTGCAAGATGAATGCTGGACAGTCCCGGGGTGGGGGGTTTAACCTCTTCCTCAACACTTAAAATGTCAGGATGGAGGCGGGTGGGCTCTTCTCTGAAGTGTTGTTCCTTCTGAATTATCACGCTTATCCGGGGGCTTTTTCTTCCCTTCTGGTCCCAATTTCCTGCCATTCTTGTCGCTGAAGGCTCCGGGTGTGGATGCAAGGGAGGAAGGGTCTCCTGGGCAGCAGGAAGGATACAGGGGGCTTTGCACAGCCACTGCTCCTGAGCAAGCTTGCTCGCTCGCCCCAGTGTGTGTTTGCAAAACAGCTTATCTTTTATAAATGGGCATTTTGCTTCCAAGAGGAAGAGCCGATCCGTTTAATTTTCCTGTTAGGACTTCTGGTGCCTTGCCCTATCCCTTGGAGGGAGCCTGACGCCTGCTCCCTGCAGGTGTTGGGGGGAGATGCTCCAGGTCCTCCCAAGGAGGGGTGCCTGTGAGCTGGGACCCACTGGCTCCCCAAAACACCTCCCAGTGCTGGGCTTGCCCACGGCCAGTCCCCTTGGACCTCCTCCTGTGCAGATGGGGAGCCTGGGCTTCATTAGAATTAACGATGCTTTCTGCAAGGCTGGCAAGTTCAAGGGTGGTTGAACACCAGGTCTTAGGGTTTTCAAGCCCTTTTGTGTTGTTTTTTTAAACCAGTAGTCGAGGGGAATTTTAGGTTTACCACCAAGGGAACGCGGTTAGCTGCCAACCTTGCATCCCCAGCTGGGGAGGGATGCCTTGATTGCCACCGTAGCACGAAGGTCTTTTTTACAGGGTGGCATTTAAAGGGTGGACATGGTGCTGAGCACCCTTGCTGCAGGGTGGCCATGTTGGGACCCCAGCTCTGACCCCAGGGAAGTGCGAGACGGGGCGCTCGCAGCCCTGTGGTCCCGCCAGCTGGTTAGCACGTACAGGCTGCTGGGCTCCTCACGCTCATTTGCATATCATTTGCCTTGCACCCAGCCAAGGTCAGGCGCTGTTGGTGATAACAAGCAGGAGGCAGAACCCAAAGTTTGGCAGATGCTGCATTGTGCTGCACAGAGCTTGCTCCAGCACCCGAGAGGAAGAAAGGAAGTAATTCTCAGCCTTAATGATGTTAACAAATAAAAAAGAAACTCCGATAACTTTTTAGAGTAGTCCTACTGTCCTGCCAGAGTCTAAACAAACTGACACCCCTCTGGCTTCCCCCCTGCTTCCTTCCCTTGGCAGTGCAGGGGGAGTTTTACAAAGCCGCTGTGTTGAAAAGCAAAAGGAAAAGGTAGCCCCGCTGCCAGCTCTCCGGGGCACCTCAGCAGCCCTCTCTGCCCTGAGGTGTTTTGGTTTTTGTTTTCTTTTCGGGGTTGTTTTGTGCATGCATTCTTGAAAAGAAGATGGCAGGCTTGCTGGGCTGACCTGCTCAGTCCAGGGTGGCTCTCGAGGAGGGAGCAGCAGCCACTGCACAGACCACATGTACAAACGAGTGCCCATCCCAGGAAAGAAAGTGTCCCCGCATGTTTCACAGCGGCGTCCGCTGACCAAAGCAGTGGAGGTGGCCATGGGCAGCACCTAGGGATCTCACCTGGTTAGTAAAACACAGGGCTGGTAAGACAAAAGCTTTTCTGTGCTGCAAACTTGTCCTGAAACCTTGGGGCGGCCAGTGGCGAGGCGATGCTCTGCTTCCCTGCCCTGCGAGAGGGAGCACTGGTGGTACCTGTTACTGGGTGCGACGGGCAGTCCCAGCTCAGCCTGCAGTCCCCAGCGGGGCGGGGCTGGGCTGGGCACGTGGGAGGGTGGAGCTGCTTCTCCATCCCGCTTTCAGTAGATGGCCGGACTTCGACTGCTCTCCTGGATTACCCAAATCCGATAGCAGCACTCAGCGCATGGCGCTGAACTGACCACCGCTGCAAAGAGTCCCTGGAGAGGCCAAAGGAAGCCAGAGAGCTATTTTAAAATGTAATTAAACACAACCAAGGAGAAATTGGCTTGCTCGGAGAAGGATCGCCCAGCTTATTAGCTGATACAGCCCATGGCAGCCTTCCAGGTCTAGAGCACTGCTGACTGCTCTACCAGAGAGGTGTCTAATTAAAAGGAAGAGCTTGCTCCTAATGCCATTTTCCAGGCAGCCTGTAACTCTCTTCTCTTGCTTGTGTTGAGGGAATGTGGTGCAGTCGCGGTGCAAAGCAGAGGAAGGGCAAGAGCAGAGAGAAGGTGGAAGTGAAAATGTGTCCCAGCAGTGGTGACTGGAAGGGAAGAGGTGGAGGAGCCGAGTATTTTCTTGTGCAACACTGGAAAATCTGTCGGCTGTCCCCTGGAGTCCGCAAAGCATGCATGAAGATATTTGGCTTTGGTGATGAGAGGTGATGGTGGAGGGAGGTGGAGCTCTCTGTGGTGGTCGTCCCACGGTGACAACTCTGCTGAACGCCTCGTGACCCTCTCAATGTGATGAGGAGGGCAGCTGGGTACCACTATTCACAGGTCCGAACGGAGAATGGAAGAGCTGGTGGTTCATGTGGCGTGCAGCTCTGAAGCACAGGTTTGAAATAACTCCCTGGACTCACAAAGCAGCTTGCATTTTGGTTTGGGTTCAGGCTTGCATCGAGCGCTGCTGAAATGCTGTTAGTGATAGCAGCTAGCAGGCCGCTCCGCTGCGGAGCGTGGGGTTTGGTTTGGTTATTGGTCTCCCTGGGAGTCGCAGAGAGCCTTGTGAACAGCAAGGATATGATGCTGGCCCAGCATCTTCTTCCACTGGCTTTGGGTTCGGTGTCCTGGGACAATGTACAGTCAAGCGTATTTCCACATGTGTTTGACCCTGCAGCTATTTAATGCCTGTCTTTGAAGGGCAAGGGAGAGGTTTTCTTAGTAGGCTGAGTACCTGGACCCAAGTTTTCCTGCTGATGGCTCTCTGGGATGTGTTTCTGGACCCTCTGTCAAGTGAACACCATCATGTCAAGTCCTACCATCACCTACGAAACCTCTTCTGAAGTTTCTGCATGCAGAAGGTTATTTAAGCAGGTCTTTTGAAGAGACCGGTGCCCTGCTGTGTGGGGGTACCCGATTTCAGTTGATGGGCTGGGCTGCAGTCTCAAGGAGGGAGCATCGCTGGTGGCTGGAGGGGGGATTGCTTTGTTTTCCTGAGGTTATTCTTCTATTGACCACCGTAATGCTTGTCTCATGCAAGAGCATTAACCCACATACGATGCCTTGAGAAACACTGTGATCCTGTACCGTGCAAGTGCCTTTCGCTGTATTATTAAAAAGGGAAAGCAGTTGTATTACCATTGTAGTTAAATGCTTATGTATGGGGCCAAACTAATTTTAAAACAATATCTGAAATTGTTTTCCTCTCCACCGAGGGCGATTAAACCCTGCTGGTAGGTGTCAATGTATAGTGATTCTTCTATCCGCAGCGGGGATCAGGCTGCAGCAGGTGGGGAGCAGCCTGCGGGCTTGGTGCTCCCTGTCAGAGGACCCTGCTCCTGGATTTTGGTGCCAGATTCCCGCTCTCCTCCCATCCATCGAGCTTTATTTGGCCTCTGGCATGCTGCTCCTCCAGGAGTGTTCCTCTGGAGCTTGTTTTGAAAAGCCCTGCAGTGTTGTGGGGCTGGTAACTATAGGCACCAGTGGAGAACTTCGCCCTGGCCGGCGGCTCTATTAATAGCTGCTGCTGGAAGGTGGCGGTGGCTGCGCTGCTGGGTGCGGAGCACGGGCTGCAGGCTGCCTTCCTCCTGCTGCCTGCAGAACATCGGGCTCCTCGCAAACACCCTTTCTGCAATTCCTGGGCCGGCCTTGCATGCAAGCTTTCAGCCTGACCTTTGGCAGCCGTCGAGCATGAGCACCGTGGAAGGCAGCCAAAAGACCTCGCCTGCACTTTTCAAGAAGAGTCCTATCTGTTGCTGCAGTTTGTGAGGGCCTGTGCCAAGCTTGGCAGAGAAGCTTTTACGTTGAGTGGCTGTCAAACTGCAACTGTGTTTATCTGATTTAAGTCGCTTCCTCTGCTTACGCCCCCACAAAAGGTCTTGCAGGGATCCCAACGTGTTGGTGCTCCAGGGCATCCCACGGTCCACCCCGACAAGCAGTGTGGGGGCGATCTGTAGCTCTTCTCACCTGCCTGTATGTGTGCGCCTGCCACCAACAGTCGTGTGTTCCTCTCCTGCCCGCCTCAGTCCTTGAGGTGGTAGTGCAAAACCTGTAAGGTCCTAGCACGCATCTTGCAAGGGCTTGTATTGCCCTTCCAAAGGTAATTTCCACCAAGTTGTGAATCTCTAGCTCCTCACGCTAGGTGCGGTGACAAAATGATGTTTCACAATTTACACTGCACATATTGGAGAATATGGTATCTGCTGCTCCACCTAGAGACCCACAAATGACCTGGGAGCAAAGCATTCAACTCCAAATTAGCAATTCATTCCTGGCCATGCAAGGGGCTTCTTGCATGGCAAGATGCTGCAGCCTTGATGAGCCATTTCGTCCTTCTGCGCCCCGGTTCCCCACGCCTAAAAGGAGGGGGATTCAGTTTTACTCCATCTTGGCTGCTTTGCAGGTTGTGCTGGAGAGGAGCCATGGGGAGCCCTAGTTGGGCTCCCCGAGTGGGGTCTGGATGCCACCCCCCTTAAAGGGCTCAGCTTCCAGGTGGTGTAAGGGAAGCCGCAAGACTGTGCAGCGTGAAAACCTGTTAAAAATCTCCAATCATCTACCTGAATCATAAACCAGCTAAAATCCATTAAGCTTTCTTGGCAGCATCCTGCTTCTTGTAACTGTGGTATTTCACAGGCATCGTGGCGCGGGCTCCACCACCGGCGTTTTTGCAGCAAAGCAGGAGCTTCTACGGCCCTCGGGCTCATGCGGGTTGGGAAGCAGCGTCCTGGCGGCAGGACCGGCCGTGGCTGTGGGAAGCGGTGCTGCTAAAAATACATCATTGTGAAACTGCTGGCACCTCCATTTCCCTCCTCCGCTGGCTTGAGCTGCAGGATGTCTGCTTTGCTTTGACATGCCCGGCGAGCCGCCCTATAGCCAGGATGACTTCTTCCTCCTCCTCTTCCTCCTCCTTGCCAGGAAACCTATTTTGGAGAGGGGCGGAGGGAAGGGAGCAGGAGGAAGAGGGCTGGGGTCAGTGGAAGGGACCGCAGGGCGGGGGAGGGATGCATGTCCTGGCATACGCGAGTGTCTGGGGAGCAGCAGGTGAAGGTGGGGGCAGCTCGGGTATGGGGTGCCCCGCATTAAAGGGCGGGAATGGGGCTGTTCCTTGCACCCCTAAGTCACGGGAATTTCTTGTGGAGGGGAGGAGTGACTAAGCCGTGAAAGGGCTTGTTCTCTTGCCCCACAGCTGGATCTGAGAAATTTTAGGGTGAACGGCATATTGGTCAGTGAGGCTTGATCCAGGACTGAGTCCCACTATGTACATGGTGGATGGGGCAGCAAACTGGAGCTGCACACCTGCTGTCATCGTGATGCTCAGAAGGTGATACCCCATCATGTAGGGTACCACCCCATCGCCTCTTGGGGGGCTGGGGGACTGCCTTTTCCCTCCCCTAGGCTGCATCCCATGGGGGCTTCCTCCCGCCATCCCAAGCGGGAACGGTGTCCCTGCGAAAAGCAAGCTTTTGGGCAGGCAGGATCCAGCTGGAAAAGTCTGGCTGTCTGTGGAAGAGGCAATAAATCTCTGGAAGCTGGAAAATAGCAGTAAAGAGGAAATGCTGGAGCCTGCCGCACCGCCTCTGCTGTGCCGGCAGGCTGCTCAGGGAACAATGTCCAGGATCATCCCGGGCAGCATTAGCGATGCAGCGGGGATACTGTGCTGCGGACTGAGTGCCCCTCTAGGGGCAGGGAAGATGGAGGAGGGGTTGTTTTCTTCTGGGATTTGGGAGGGTATGTCTGTGGGATTTTTTTTTTTTTTTACCAGAAGTAAAACCAAACCAAAAAGGGCTGCAGTCTTTTCTTCACCTCTCCCAGCCAGCACAGAAACCCCAATCTTCTTCAGGGTCTCTTT
Source organism: Balaeniceps rex (assembly GCA_013401315.1). NCBI lineage: Eukaryota > Metazoa > Chordata > Aves > Pelecaniformes > Balaenicipitidae > Balaeniceps > Balaeniceps rex. Next base: position 6,979 of record VYZW01061016.1, read on the forward strand.
TCGCCTGGGAGCCACTGAGAGACCTTTACTTTAAGAGTGGCACTGATTCATTTGGGGACATTCTCCTTCTCCTAAGAGGATAAACACAGGCTTCGTTATGTCCTCAGACAATGAACAAGCCATGCCAGGCTGGATTTGGGTAACTTTCTGCAAAGCCATGAGCTGCCTTATTTGGAGCTGGATTTGAGCACGGACCGGCTTTTGTGACTTTTCTCCACAGCCAGTGTTTGGAGAACCTCAGGCCTTCCGAAGCATGAGAGGGATGAGGGACTGTGCTGGTGGGGAGATGGATTGGTTGCTGTGGGAGAACTGTTAAAAGCTGATTATTTTGGTGGCAAATTGGAGAAAGGCTTGGAAAATCTTCCCTCCCTCTCCAGGGAGCTGGTGGGGATTTTCTCCCTCTGGTAAGTGGAAAAGCCCAGAGGTCAGCTTGCCCTGTAAGTTTTGCACAAATTGTGGGAAAAAAAAAAAAATGGTTTTGCCCCAGCTTCGATGGCACCCCTGTAAAAATCTCTTGGCTGGGATTTGCAGAAATGAGCAAGGAGGAAAACCACCAGCTGACCTCCCGAGGGGCAAAGCCAGACTCCTGCCAACAGCCTGTCTTGCAGATCCCAGTCCTCGTGCGTTCACTGAGGCTCTGCTGCGCTTGCACAACTGGAGAGAGACTCTGTACTTTCACTGAACAAACTTTTTTTTTTTTAACATGACCTTCATGGTGCCTCCCACGCCTGTAGCTAACCTGACTCAAACCTTTTGAAAAAAAATGTGTTTCTGCTTCTGTACTCTTTGGTAGTTGTCTTCCCTTTTTTAAGATGAATGGCTTCGAGGATTTAGGACACTCAAAATTAAATCGGCATTTGAACAGGCGCTTCCAGCCTTTCATAGACGTGATACTGAATTCTTAAGGGTGGGGGGGGGGGGTTAACTTGTGNGGGTTAACATGTGTGTTTATTTTTTTCCTCTCTCTCTCATGTTTTTAAATGGAAGTGGGGGTGTCATGGAGAACACAGTGAGTCCTGCTGGAAATGCTCCAGCTCAAGTTCCTCTCAGTGACACCTTCCCCACTGCAGTGCCCTCAATCTGCTCCCGTCCTCCACTGCCATTCCCAGCACCTCCCTGAAAGAGAAAACAGTGAAGAAGTCAGTCATAAAACTTCCCATAATTTGGACATAAATATTCCAGTGGTAAGCAGGGTTGATGCTCCATACGCAGAACATCTCCTCCCATGTTTGAAGCATGTTTTTATCCTTGCCCTTGGGGGCTCCGTCATGCATGTCTGGGTGCACACACGTGTGTGCGAGTGCTCTGCTCTTCTGCTGGACAACAGCGTGGGCAGGGCAGTGGTTTCAGCCCCATCGGCTCGTAGAGCTGCTCAGCTCTGTTGAGCATCTTCATGGTAGCCTCCAGAAGCGGTGTGGTTGTGCCTTGGCCTGAACCAAGGCTTTGCTCTGCTTCAACCCTGTATTAGGACGTTAAGGAAAGCCATACGTGCTGGAGGGGCGGGAGAGCGTGGTCCAGGCTCACAGCCCACCCACAGGGACCTGCGTTACGGTTTCTCTTTTTATATCGCATTATGAAATTAAACGGGCAGTGAACCGAGCAGTGGAAGTGATGGCCGCAGGGGTTCCCGTGCTCATGGGACACCTTGGAAGAAGACTAGATATTAATCAAAGCGATGCTGCGAGGGCAGCTGGTGTGAATCCTTGCCTGTCCCCTCCTGATGTGGGACATCCCCGAGACCCATGGGGAGGGGAGTAGTGGGATATAACACAAAGATGCTGCTGGAAATGTTACCAAGTCCCACTGAGTGTGGTTTCTTAGTCATCTGTGTGCTCCTAAACACTGTGCTAAACATCAAGATGTGGACATTGTGAAGAGTGTGTTTTGGGGGGGGGGGTTGGAGGCATTTTGGATCCCCTGTGAGTGGATGCGACGGCAGCTCAAAGCCATGATGTCTCTGCTCTTGCTCTGCATTACTAGCAGTTTTACTGCCTTTTGGTATTGTGTTGGTTGGACAAGTCTCCCCTGAGGCAGCTTTTGGGGGTGCAGAAAGCTCTGTTCCATGAGGTCTGCTCAGACTGGAAGCCTGACCCTGGATGGGAAGTAATGTGCACGCGAGACTGGGGGCAGAGGGAAAAACTGACAGTCCCCCCACTTTCTGAGCCACAGTCTCCCCATCCTTCCTACCCAGTTCTCAGCAGATCAGACAAAACCCAAACCCCTGTTTGTACGTCACAGAGAAATGAAATGGGGTGATAACAGTCTGTTGGGAAAAGGGAGTAACTGGGGCTGATCCTAACTTCTGTTGAAAAGCTCTCCTAAAAGCGTCAGTCGCACATCTCGTGCTTCTTGGGTAAGTCTGAGCCTTCCATTTTAATAGAGTAATAAAATAGCTCTTAGGAAATAAATCACCTGCAGGAACTGGAAAGGACTTTGCACATCCCCAGAATGAGGGGTCTTCTCATAAAGCAGAGAACATCGCGTGGCTTACGTGGTACGGGGCGCAAAGCACGTTGCAGGGGTGGGACAGTGGTTAGGAAGGATGTTCTCGTATGTGAAAGGAGTAAATAAGAATTTGCAGAAAGGTGAAAAGCAAGCCTTCTGCTCCTGCCTGAAAACTGCTGCTCTGGGTCCGGCATGGCTGGAGCAGTGGATAATGCCTGCTTCCCTCTGCTTTCTTTCCAGCTGGCCGGAGGCATCATCCTGGGAGTGGCCCTGTGGCTCCGCCATGACTCGCAGACGACAAATATTCTCTACCTGCAGCTGGGGGACAAGCAGGCCCCCAACACCTTCTACGTCGGTAAGTAGGTCTGGGGATGCTGGTGTCACTGCGTGGGCATCATGCCCCAGGGTGGACTGCGACGTGCCCAGAAGTGGGGTGGAAAGCTCTGGGTGAGCAGCAAGGAGGTCGGACTAAAAATACCTCCTGCTCCCCCCGTACTCCCCCAAATATCCCCTGCCGTGCCAATCAAAGCGTTCATTAAATGTTGGCTGTGGCCCAAGTGCAGAATCCAAAGGCACAGTGGCTAAAAGTGCAAAAAGATGTGTCACGGCATAGAGGGTTTTCTCCGGTGCCGTTCTCCACTGCGGTCTCCCCTGGAGCATGTTGGGGAAGAGGAGGGACATCTTGGAAGCGTGTCTCATTTCCTATCCAAAGGGACGTAAAAGTAGCCGACGGAGCGGCTGGCAGTGGAAAGTGAAGCTCGGCGAGCTCGTGACTCACGTTCTCCAGGAGGGGCAGGTGGAGCCTCTGTGTGTTATGGTTAAGCTTAGCATGATTTTTATTACTTTGACAGCATGCTGGCTTGCTGGAAGATGAAAACCCCTATTTTTGCCCTATTCTCCAACGATCCCTCGCGGACGAGGGGGAGCAGCTTGCAGGAGGTGCTGGCTGCCAGGCAGGGGCCAGCTTGGAGTGCAAGCTGCCGCGGCTGGGACAAGGACCCATCTGATCCAATGCCCTGTTCTCACCTGTAGCTGAAATTACCTTCTGGAAAGGGTTTTCCTTTGGTCTTCCCTGCTTGCCCATGAAACAGCATGCCTGAGCCCTGTCCCTGGCTGTGCCTGGTTACAGGAGATGCTCCTGCTGTAAATAGCAGTGAGTTTTCCGCTCTTGCTGTCTCCCCTCTCCTGCCTCACACCCAGAGCTGTATTTACAGCATTTCCCCTTTGTAGATTTTCAGTTTTAAAAAGAGAAAAGGGAACTCTTAAGAAGTTAAACTCTCTCCTTTCCAGGAACCAGCCCAAACATCATCTTTCTTCTTGGGGCCAACAACTGATGTCTCCCTAGTTAACGCATTTGTCCCAAAACCTGGAGGATCTGGAGCACAGGGGCCAAGTCTTCCCCTCCTGCCTGTTGGCCATCTTTTGCTCTTCCACCCCTTTTTGTTTTGTCTTTGTCCTCGGCCTTTGCTATTTAGAAGGCGATGGGGAATGGACTGCAGGTCCCACCACCACACAGGCTTTCTGACGCTCATGAACGGCCCATGCTTTGATGCTGGCTGTCTTTTTAAAGTTATATTCAGCAACAGATCAGCCTGGATTCCTTCTGGTGGCTGTAATTTCCATGCAGTAATAACAGCAGAGCATTTCTTTCAGCTGCTGCCTTTCCCAGCCAGCCCTCTGGAGTCTGAAGGCTGGGGTTTCTTTTTGCTTTTCCTTTTTTTCCCCTCCCCCCCCCCAACTGATACTCCCTTCTTTTTCTCCTCTGGCATCCAACATACACATGCACATGACGTTCGTGCTTCGGGAGCAGGAACCTCTCTGGGGTTGGCCTGCAGACCTGAGTGTTTTTCTTTTCCCCCTTGCAAACCACTTCTTGGTGTCTGGCGCGAGGCGCTGATCCCGGGATCTGTCAGGCGGCCTTTAAAGGCCGGCCAGGCTTTGCTGCGGCGCTGCAGGACAGGGGGAAGCAATAAAAACTGTCGGAGGAGGAAAACTTGCGCCTTGGGGTTTGTACTTGGTGAGGGGGGGTGTGGGAAAGCGGTGCTTTGGTGTCTCCTGGTTTCTCTGTGTCCTTTCCCCTGCCCCAGGGTTAAAGCTGTTTTGTAAAGGCTGTTTTCCCAGGGTGTCTGTGTGTTACAGGAGAGCAAAAATAATTAACACAGCCGGTCGGTGTGTGGGATTTGACGGCAATGGGGAAGTGGGAGAGGGAGGATGTAGGGAGCAGAGCAAACTGGGCTACCAGCCGTGATGCTTATCTGCCTTCAGCCTGCTGCAAGGCTTAATCTCTCCTCAGAAATAAGGCAGGTTTTCACCACAGCAAGCTGGCGCTCAGGTCTCTTGGTTGCAGCTCTCATTTGTGGCTTCCTCCAGGCCCCACTGCAGAGTTTGCTGCCAGCGAAGGGGAGAGCTGCTTGGGAAGGAAAGGGTCCAGACATGCAAGGGAGCAGGAGGAGAGGAGCGGTCCTTGCTCTCAGCTTCCCCTGCAGCCAGACGGCCGCAGGCAGCTGCTTTTGCAGCCCCCGCAGGCACAGCCTGCAAGGAGGGAGCTCCTGGGGTTGGGGTAAGCGGTACCAGCCCCCCGGCACTTTGGCACTGCATCCAACGAGTTGTCTTGTGGGCTGGCTTGGGAGGGTATTAAACGAGCTCTTGTTCATGTGCTTTTCCTCAGCGCGGCTTGCAAACCATCTGATCCCCTAACCACTTGTTGCAGTCTTGGCTTTTGGCGCTTCCATTTTGGCTGTGGACCTAACACTCCAGTTAAGTTAACTGCTTCAGCGCTGTAAAGACCAAGCAGTACCAGGGATGGAGATAGCGGGAGCACCGTAGTTTCATGCTTTCATGACTATAAAGGAAAATGCTTGCTCTTCATCTGAGCTAGGCTTATGGTCTAATATGCATTTATTTGCTTTATTTGTAGTTGAAAACCTAAAATCCTTCTTGCCTCTTGCCCTTGCATAACACTGCATCTGAAGTGCCCTGCGTGTCTGGAGGCCAGGCAAGGTGTTGATAGCAGGTCAGAAAACATCCTTCAAGATAGCCAGAGGCATTGATAAGTTGGGTGCTGGCAACTAGTTAACCACTTCTTAGATATTTATTGACCCTTCACATAAAGTACCATTTTTAAAAAAAAAGTGATTCAATGAGTTATGAGAGCCCGTCGGAAAAGGCTGAGCTGGTCCATCTCTGCAGATACCAGTACAAACTGGAGCAGTCTGATCTCTCCATAATAAGTTGGTGCTGTGGTGTCACTGGTTTTAAGAGCCCCTGGGGATCCTGAAGAGGCAAGTGACACTGGACATTGCTTTTGCCCTATCTCGGTGGGATGATAGTGAAGATAATGTGACAAGGGAAAGCCAGGATCCCCATCCTTCAAGGATTTGGTTATGTGATGCCCAGAGACAGCTGCTGCAGGTGGAATGCTTTCAGCAGCGTGGGGACAAAAGCCTGGGCTCTTGTTTGCCTTAAAACCCCACCCCTGGATTTCACGTTTCCCCCCTTGCTGGGCCGCCCGTGGACTGGGAGCATGGCCGGGCGCTCATCCCTGCTGCCCACCCTTCCCGTGCTTTCCCTGAAGGTGCCTGGCGAGGAGCGGAGCGTGGCAGCCCCATGGTCTCAGCTTCGCTCTCGCCCCCCAGATCCAAAATAAGAAATCTGCGTCCAGCTGCTCGCAGCGAGTGACAGGGTGACGCCACTTGTGGCTCTAATGAGCGCGGCCCTGGGAGCGGGGCCAGCTGTGAGGAAGAGTGCAAAGGCATCCAGAGCTGGGGTGCGGTTTTCCATGTAGCTTTGGGGGTGAGGAGGGGGTTGGTTTTGCTTCTGTGTAGGATTTTTGTGTTTTAATAGTAAATCCTCTGCTGGCCAGTGTCTCCTCCCCAGAGCACGGCGGCACCGGCACTCCTTGCAGGGGTGTAAGGTTTCGGACAAGCACGCAGTGGCGGGTTAAACTTGGCTGCTGCCGCCGCTCCCTTTTTCTGCCGTCCTGCTGGGTATCGCTGCCCTGACAGAAAGGCAACAGGGTTTTTTTATTTTTTATTTTTGGGTTTTTTTCCCTAGCAACCAGGCTGATGATTGTGGATCCGGCTCTCAAGCAGGTCAGACAGCAAAGCCTGTGGGAGACAAGGGGGGCGACAGCTGGGGGCAGCAATAGCTTTCGGCCAATTTTAAGGCTGTGAGCGTCCCTGCGAAGCGGTGTGCTGCGGTAGTGCTGGAGGGCAGACCAGCTAACAGGAACGCAGGCTCTCTAACGAGGTGGATCACAGGCTCTCTTCACCATCCTGCTCCGTACAAACACAATCCAGGACAACAATTTCTGCCCTGGAAATTAGTTCAAGCTGCTTTTCACTCAGACTGGGCTGGAAAAAATGGGCCAGAAAGCATAGGGATGCTTTGAAGTCTTTCTGGCAAACGAGTACACATCCGAGTTGCACTGCAATCGCATCTGCACGCTACTCCTTGAAGTCAGTGCAGCATCCGTCGCTGGCAAGCTTTCGTGGGTGTCCTCAGGATTTTTGGAAGTACTGTTGTAAGGCTTTGCTGGCCTCAGGGGGGTCTGACCCTCGTGGAGAGGAGGGATTGCTGAGCGGCAGTGTGTATGTGGGTAGGGATTGGGATGCCTGCCTGAGCTTCCCCAGGGCTTGCCTGCTGTCCCTACGGCATGTGAGGATGCTTCGGCCACTCTTGCCCTGGGTCCCAGATGTGGCCAGCAGTGCAGAGCATCCCTGCATCACCCAAACAGACTTGTCTTGGCTGAGCAGTCATGGAGGAGCTGTCCCCTCGATCCATAAGAGCAGCTTTTTTCTTAATAAGGGCTTTCAGGACTGCCTTGGACAAAAAGCAGTGATACCCAGGGTTTCAGAAATGTGTTTTTTGTTGCAGAAGGGGTTGCACTGAGCTCTGGTGTGGTGCAAAGGCTCTGGAAGCCAGCAGTGCTACAGTGAGTGCGGACCTGCCGTGAGCAATGGGGAGTTCTTGGTTTCTCTTCATGCTCCCATCCTTGTCCCCACCCCTCCAGAAATATTAGGCATCTTTCAAAGGTGGTGCCAACTTCTGTATATTGTGGGGTTAGACTCAACAGCAAATCTTTTGCTAAACTTGTTGTGCAAGGGCTAGAGAAGAGCCCAAGAGTCCTGGTCGCTAGGTCCTGTAATAAACACTAGTGGGTTTTTACCACCACCTGTTTTGGCGTGAGGCCCTGCAGCGATCCCTGTGCATGCACGCAGCTGGTTCAGCACTGGGTTCTTCTCTCACCCGTTTGTGCTCCACTTCTTCAAAACTCTCTGTGTCGGTGGTTTACCAGCAGAGACACGAGCTGTGGCCAGGCTTGCATGCTTGGGAGCGGAAACCAAGGTTTGCATTTGGCCTTGGACTACAGTGAGCAAAATGGATTATTTAAAAAATAATATATATGTGGATTTTTTTAAAATAGAAGTACATGCATTTTTCTCTCTTGGAAAGAAACTTATTTACAGTTAAGGGCAATTTAATTATTTAATCCTTTAAAGAAAAAAAAGGCAGAGACTTACTGGTTCTAGATTTTCTTCTAATCACTTTCAGATCCACTCCTTCAATAATAGTGGAATTCTTTTCAAAATAGTGGTTTTGAGGCAAAACACTTTGTCAGTACTTCCCCCTAAGTATCTGGCTTATACCATATAGCTGACAATACAAACAATCCTTTTTTTTATGACTTAAGGCCATAAATTGGTGCCATCAGGTTATTTTGGGTTCGGATCTATCCGACTACAAATAATGTAGTTGTCCTCCTCCTTTGTCCCCTCCCGTTGGCTCTGCCACCGGGGACCTGTGCCAAAGGTGGCTTCTTGCTCTTCAGAGCTGTTTAAACCCCTGGCTTTGACAGTTTTCCTTTGAAAACCTGCCACGTGTTCAGGCCTGCAAAGTCCACAGGAAATCCTCCAGCTGGATTTGGGCTCTGTTAGTGGGTGAGACCCCAGGGCACGTAGAGATGTCCAGAAGCGTTGTAGGCTCGGGCAGCAGCGGATGGGCCAGCATGTCCAGCCTGAGTCTCCTGTGCTGTGTCTCCATTGTCTATCCCAGTGCTGGAGGTGTGCAGCAGACCTCCTCCCAGCTCTCGCGGGCACACCGATGTTACAAAACTAAAGCCTCCTTCCAGCGTTTCATGGGTAGGCAGAAGAGAAGAAATCTGCCTGTGGCACCTCTGTGTGGAGCCTGTTTGGGTACGGGCGTGCACACACAAGGATGTTGTTTGGGGTTTTCTCCACCTCCCCTTTTTTCTGACAGAGGGGTGTCCTTTGCTTCCTTCTTGCCTTGTTCTTGCAGACAAGGGCAGCATGTAAAGCCTTTCATCTCCCCGTGTGAGCCACGTGGCCCCAGGAGAGCTCCCCATGCTTTGCGACAGTGTTGCTCCATCTGGAAGTCATTAGCAGCTGCGGAGCAGCAATGTTTTTCTTGGGAAAGGGGGTGGAGGGGAACAGAGGGGCTTCCCAGTTGTGTTCCAACAAACCCTCTCTTTTTGCACCCCCTCTCTCTCACCCTGCTTCCAAGAAGGCACTGTCGGCTCTGCTGTGCCAGTTCCACTGGGCAGCTGGACAAAAATGTCCAGGAGACCCTCCCTCGCTGGCTGGCTGGTGCAGCCACCCCTTTCCCACTCCCACCCCCATCCTGAAGGGACTTTCTGCTCCCTGCCTGTATCTTGTCCCCAGGTCACAAGGAAGCACATCGTGGTTGGGACTTCTTGGTACAGAGAAGGTGTCCTTCCAGTCTTCGTGGTGTGGCATAGGAAGGAGTCTCCCTCCCACCACCGTCTGGTGGTCCCACCCTTCCCTGCCGCACGGGTGGTGGTGAGCCCCGTGATGTTCAGCATCTCCAGGCCAGGAGCCACGGCAAGGGAGGCACCGCAGCCTGCCCGCCCTCCCTCCCTTGGAGGCTTGCAAAACTCTTGGATGTGCAGAGTCTCCCCCCGGGAGCCTGTCTGTTGGGAGAGTAAACACAAAAATATCTCTCCCTCTGTTCTCAGCCCCTTTTTAAAGTGCATCCCACGGGGAGGGCAGGCATGGTTTGGAGAGCCACCCGGGCTTCCTGGGAAGCATGGTGTGGTGCTGGGGGGGAGTGGGTTATTCCTCCCCCACTCCCTGGGCCCGTTTTGTTTTTTGGAAACATTGCCATGGTGACCTGGGGGAAGAGACTGGCTTCCATTGGCTTAACAAGTTAAAGCTGCCAGGAAGGAGCAAAATGGGGGGAGAGGTAGGGCACTGCCCGGGAATGCCCGTGCCTGGAGCCCCACAGCATCTCCAGTGGGGATGGTGGGGCATGGGAGGGCTGGCCAGGGCTGGCCCACTCCCTGTTTGTTTTAGAGGGACTCTGCTGTGCTTGTTCCTCCTTTTATTTGTTTTTCATTATTTCCTTTTTTTTTTTGGTCTGTTTTTTCTACTTGGCTTTTTTACTTGTCAGCAGGGATAGGACATGGGTTTTACAACCCTGCAGGCACCAGCTATGCTGCTTTAATGCCAGAACAAGTACTGACATTGAAGACTTCCTTTTTCTCTCCCTTCCCTACTCCCAGAACTGAGCATCCCACTTCCTACCTGGCCTGGAGGCAAAGGGCCCTCCATGGAGGTATCATCTGCGTGAGCTGGGAGCTAAGCTGGCCTCTTGGCTGCTTTTTTTTTTTCTTTCTCACCTAGCACCATCCAGAGTGAAGTGCTCAATGACTGTCAGTCCCCTGGGTCTGATGTTTGGGGCCTTTCCATGTGGCTAAAGCTTTAGGAGGTCCCCGCAGCTCAAAGCGGCATGCGCCCTGGTTGTATCAGGGAAGGACGGATGATGTTTGGTCCATTGCTGCTGCTGCTTCTGATGAATTACATCCTGATGCTCTTGAGCAAAGAGATCCTATCACGGTTGCTGTGCTCCTGCTTTGAATTCAGACAGGACCCTGAATGTCTCTGTAACGAGGAGGTGAAACTAAGACTGGCTGGCCCTCCTTCCTAAAGCTTTCTGTTTTAAGGCTCCATCTCAAAAGGAAGATAGAGGACTCCAGGCAACATTGACAGCACACGTCCCCGTGAGTCCTCCTGTGACTTCCCCAACTTCAAGATAGAGGTCCTGCGGCTCATGGCTTGTTTTTGTAGGCAGCTGGTTACACGTGGCAGCTTTAGTAATCGCACTTACTGCTGCCTTATCCGAACTGTGCCATAGGGTTAGAAACCACACGGTAACGTTGCTCAAGGATGTGGAGGCATGTTGGTACCATGAACACCTAGAAATTATTTGCTCGCTGTACCTGTTGCTGCAGCTCTGGCTGTTCCCAGGGTTATCTCCTGCTGCCGTTGGATGGAGCAGCATGACTGTAGGCACTGCAGTTTGCATTTCATACCTCTCTGGTTTTATTTTTTGTTCATGGCAAACAGAATTTCTTGTTTTAAAACCCCTGAGAAAGCTGCAATACAAATGAGCTGGGAAGTGGCATGTGAAAGGCAGATGGAGCCTTGCTCATGCAGAATTGTGCCAGTTTGGGTGGAGCCCTGAAGGAGCGGATGCTGCTTTGGTGAACAGTTCCCACCCAGGACAGGCTAGCAGGAGTTAATCCCGTCTCTGAGGAGATGTGAGGAGGCTTGGGCTGGGGGCAGGTCTCTGGCTTTAAAGCGGATAATGTGCCATTCAGGATGGGGATGACAGGTGCCTTGCTCACGGACACAGAGCCCAAAACCATGCTGGCCGTCATCCTCACTGTCTGCCAGGAATGAAAATTAAGATGTGTCAGGCTGCTTTCTGGGAAGAGGGCTTGGTCATTCCCGTCTGGGTTGTGATTGCTGTGAAATAGCCCCCCAGCTGCCTGGCACCCAGTCTGGAGGCAGAGACTCCCACCGGCCCCATCCCTTGAGGTGAAGGATGGGTGTGGGAAAACAAACACCATCCAAAGCATGTGGTTGGGCGCTTTGGTTGCCTTCGTTTGCTTTTTCAGCGTGGCATTTCTGTGGAGAATCATAGAATGCTTTGGGTTGGAAGGGACCTTTAGCGGTCATCTAGTCCAACCCCCCTGCAGTGAGCAGGGACATCATCAACTAGATCAGGTTGCTCAGAGCCCCGTCCAACCTGACCTTGAATGTTGCTAGGGATGGGGCCTCCACTGCCTCTCTGGGCAACCTGTTCCAGTGCTTCACCAGCCTCATTGTAAAAAATTTCTTCCTTATATCTAGCCTAAATCTACCCTCCTTTAGTTTAAAACCATTAGTCCTTGTCCTGTCACCACAGGCCTTGCTAAAAAGACTGTCCCCATCTTTCCTATAGGCCCCCTTTAAGTACTGAAAGGCCACAATAAGGTCTCCCCGCAGCCTTCTCTTCTCCAGGCTGAACAACCCCAAACACTGCTAGCATTCATCGTACAAGACACTATTGCTGCATTAAATATTTTGTGCTTGTTTTTAAATAAGCTTCAGAGCAGAGTCCCGCTCCATGGCCTCCCAGGAGGCTGTAGTGCTCTGGCCCTTGGTAACAAAAGGCGACTCCATAACAGCCACTTGCTTGTGCCTGGGAATGAAGCTGGCCTTTATCCCAAAAGCCTTCCAGGTTTTTTTTTGTTTTCTGAGTTCAGGCCAGTCATGGCCACCCTCTCCCCTGCTTGGCTGCGCGTTCCTGCTGCTCCCATCCCACCGGTCACATCCAGTGAGCCTCCGGTCAGGAAACTGCATGTGCTGCACGTCTTCTTCCCTTCCCTCCTTTACTTCTTGCTGTTTGCTTGCTTGGCAGCGGTGCTGGCTCTGGCAAGGAGTTGGCAAAGCATGAGCGGGGAGAGAAGCAGGAAGCTGGGACCTTGCTCGTCTGTCCAAGGTCTGCACAGCCTGTCTGGGGTGGGAGTTCAGCAGGTCAGGTTTGGTTTTGGTTTTTTTTGAAGCTGCACAAATCCCAGCAAGAAGCAAGTACAGAGGCCTCCGGAAGACTTCTATAAAATGGCAGATGTCTCTGTTCCCTCTTAGTCTCTTCCATCAGCTGAGGTTCTCGCTGAGCTTTTATCTCCTAGTTTTCAGAGCAAAACTCTCCTAGCCACCAGTGGCTCTTACATTTTCCTGATGATCTCAATATAAGAAAGATATTTTTTACAGTAAGAACATGGAACAAGCTCCCCAGGGCCATGGTAGAGTCCCCATCACTGGAGGTTTTCAAGATATAATTGGACAGGGTGCTAGATAGTCTCATCTAGGCTCCCTTTCTCACAAAAGGTTGGACCAGATGATCTTTCGAGGTCCTTTCCAACCTGGACTGCTCTATGGTTCTGTGATCTCCTGGCTATATTTGTTCAGCCTGGAAGTTGCCTTCAGTATTTATTTTGAAGAATTTGAAAATAAAATCTTCTGTCCATCCATGGGAGTGACCTGGTCGTTGGGGTCCCTGCAGCATCATGCTGCTTGATCTCCAGATGTGCTGCATCTGCTTGTTACTCATCTACCAGGGTGGTTAGCATGAATGGTGACTTCTCAGAGTTGAAATGACTTGCCCCCAGCCCAGCTTTGTCTTCTCTCTTCTGACCTAATGTGAGGAGAAGTCAGAAGCTGCTGCACTCAGGGATGAGCAAAGTTGATTTTCCCAGAGGGATTTGTGATGGAGACTCTCCACTGGAGCCACCCAAGGCTGTAAGATGGAAAAACTTGATGCAGTTTGGGTTGAAAACCTAAACCAGCAGCATCACTGATACAAGCTGGAACAGTGAGGCCTGGTTCTTGGGCATTAGCAATCTCTGGTGACAAAAGGCAGGCCTTTTTTTGCGAGACCACTACTGATACATTGTTCTTCTTGAAACAGCAGTTATGTAGCATCCAAAAATCTCCATCACTCTCTCCGGAGCTTGGCAGGCGTCCAGCAGGCAGCCTTCATTTTGCAGGATGTGTTCATGCCTTCCCATCACCTCTAGCCCCTTTGGGGCCCCTCTTCCCTGCGCACATCCCAGCCCACTGCTTGCCACGCTGGCTCTCTGCCCAGCTGCCACCGCCGGTCCCTCCACCCCATGTCATCTCCAACTGTTGGGATAAAATCACCTAATTCTACTTCAGGCAGGCCCATAAAACTTTAATTGCTGGCCTGTCCTTTCCAAGAAACTCTCTGGGGGGGGCGGTTCTTTTGCTTGTTTTTCCCCTCTTTGCACCTTCAAGCAAGAATGTGTCCCGTCCCCTCTTAGGGAGCTTCAACAACCCAATTGCCCGTTGGGTTTTTGTGGCTACGGGGCACTGCTGAAGCCCCTTTGATAGGCATCAAGAGGTGCAACTCACGCTTTTTTCCTCCTCCTGCTGGCAGTGTTGCCACGAGGATGTTGGTGTCACCGGCCGCAGAGCCCGTCAGGTTTTGTGAAGAGGGGCTTCCTGCGGGTCAGCATGCTCCATTGTGCCGGTGCTTCCCCTGCAGCTGGCTTCCTCCCTCCTGCGGCACCTAAATATAGCAGGAGGCATTGTGTCAGCACGGTGCCGGTGAGAAACACTGTCTGGAGGGTTCCAGCGCCGGGGCTGCTGGGGCGGCGTTTCCATCACCGCCTCTCGCTGAGTTGGCCCTTGCATTGGCACTTGTGTTGTTTGGGTGCTGGTGACTTTTGTTTTAAAGAGGGAAGAAGTGGGAGCCAAAGTTGACCCTCTCCCAAGTCTGACATGTCTGTAAGGGGATTTTAAACAAGTCGAGACCTTTGTTATGTATCTGTTTTTTTAGGGAAGGGTTTAACTTGGCTTAACTCTGTTCTCAGTGCATGCCCTTTAGACTTTGATTACAGAAGACTGTTAAAAAGCTACACAGATAAGGAAAACGTTAAACGTGACGGGCATGTACAAGTGGTTTTAATCTCTGTTTATACTTAGTGCTGTTCCTAAAGGGGAGTTGAGAGACTGATTAATAACTATAAAAACATTTTGACTCATAGCAAAAGAAAGCATTTAATTGAAGGGATGTGTCTCCCAAGCACTAGCAAGATGCACTGTATTGCTGTTACTTCTGGGATGTCCCATGTACATTTATTCTCATCCTGATTTTTTTTTCCTCACCATCAGTTAAAAATGGTGACTGCAGTCTTGCCTCATTTGTAATTACTACTTTGATTATTTTTTGCATATGTCAAATTGCTTTTCGATGGAAAGTAGGATTCACTCACAAAGTAGTAGAACCACAATACTTGAGAATATTAGTTAACCAAAAATGCACTAAATATACAGGATACATCAGGAGAAAACTGTGGGTTTGGAAAAGGAAACAAATTTAACTGAGCTGGTAGCATTTGGCTGAGTAATCACCATGGTCTCACCAATCTCATGGTTGGTGAGACCATGGTGATTACTAGTGGCAGCAGACCTGAGCCTTGAGATAAGCTCTTGTTTCCTGCATGAATAAACTTTCATTTCTCTGTTTTCTGAGCCCCCCCAATGCCTAGTTTCCAAGCTTTGAACTAGTTATGGAGTAAGTTGACTGTGCAAATTTAATAAGTTGAAATAAAAAATGTCTTCCTCTCTGTAGAAGAACCTATAACAAACAAAAGCCAGATTATATTAAATTAGATGCTTAAGCAGTGTTTTTCCCTTAGTTTTGCGGCTCATCTGTCTTTAAAATGTTAGCCAGATAAATATTTTGTATGATGTTTAATATAAATAAACCATATGCCTTATTGTTTATTTTAAAAGATATGATAACTAATAATTTTCATCCCCTCTGCTTAAATATTTAAAACAGTACGTATGGCATGGGAACTCCCGTACTGCAGCTTTGAGGATGCTGTAAAGCCTTTGCCTTGCCTGCTGCATCCTCTGCCTATTACTGCTCAAGCTCTCTGCGTTTCCTCTGATTTTGGGGCTGATGGGGTTTTTAAGTTTCGGTGTTAGCAGCTTCAAACACTTGAGATCTGACTCGTGTATGTTGTGTTGTTCTACTATGTCTGCCACCACCTCTACTCATATCTCCTAGGCCTTCATTCTGCACACCCCTACTTCGCCATCCTGGGGAGCCAGCACGTCCAGCCAGGTGCTGGGGTGCTGCCGTACAAAGCTCTGCAGTAACGTGTTTGCCTCTCGCTCTCCCTTGCAGGAATCTACATCCTGATCGCGGTCGGAGCCGTCATGATGTTCGTGGGGTTCCTGGGATGCTACGGCGCTATTCAGGAGTCTCAGTGCCTTCTGGGAACGGTAAGAGGCGCAAAGCTTTGGATGCTGCTGGGCACCGTGATGTCCCTGCCATGTTCCTGCTGGGCAGCACACAGCCGTGCCTCCCTTGCTGGAGACTTTTGCAACGAACAGGGCTGGGAGGATGCGTGAGCACGTAGGTGGGAACTAGCTGACCTCCGCAAGGCAGCGCTGCTTGGCCGAGGGCATCTCTGCCTGGCGTGATGGAGCTCCGGCTGAGCTGGCAGGCACGCTGCAAGCTCCTGCTTGTGCCTGGCTGCAGGACAGAGGCTGAAGCCAGCAGCATAGCAGAAGAGGTGTGAACAGCAGGATTCTTGGAGATTCATTTTCTCTGTTATATGTGAAACCCTCCCCATGCTTTTTTCCCCGCCATGGTCTGGCTGTCTTACCAAGCACCCACTAAACTCTCTTTCTCACCTATGTCCCCTACGGCTTCCCCTTTCACTCTGTTTCAAGGCTGCCTGTGGTAATTCCAGTTCTTTTAAGGAATCATCTACTATTTTTATCTGTTTGGACAAGGAAACAGCAAAGATTTCCCACAATATCTTAGTGAGGACGTCTAGTTGCATCCTGGAAAATCCATTACTGAAGTGCTACAGGCGCCCTTGATGTGAGGCAGCAGCTCGGGATTCCTGGCACAGGATGAGCTTAATTGTATAAACTGTAGCCACACCAAAAGCCTTTGCCTTGGGGGTAAGGGAAACCCATTTATTTAAAACAAGTTCTCACATGTGGTTCAGCTTTAAAGTCAATGCAAAAAAAAAATTGGAGGAGTAAAACATTAAAAAAAAAAAAATTAAAAAGAAATTAAAAAAAAATTGGAAGGACTTTCCAGCACTTGGCTTCATTGGGCTGGAAGATTCTTGGTGGTGGTGTAGTGACCCATGGGTGTGGATTCCACTGGGACAGAGGGAAATGGAGCTGCTTTCCCTCGCTCTTGCAGATGGCTTCACCTCCAGTTGCTTCTGTTTCCCAATAAGAAGGGGGTGCTTCTCACCAGCTTTTCTAAAGCACTTCTGAAGGTCGGTGGATGAGAGCTGCTGTAGGAGTTTGCAGGCATTATCACTGCTGCTGAGAATAGGAGGAGCTGGTGCACAAATGCGACAGGGGTTGTTGTAGCAAGGTCTGGCAGCTTTGGATTATTTTTTTTTGTTGTTAATGCAAGCGATTACAGAACCTGAATTACCCCTCACTCCCTCTTGAAGTTGGAAAGAGGATTAGAAGGGCAGATGGTACAATGTACCCGAGGCCCGACAGGGAAACCGGCTGCTTTGGCTGAAATTAGCAGCTCTAGCCACTGTGCGCTGCCCATGTTTGCTCACACGTTGGCTTGCCAAGAGAAGGCTGGAGACACCTCGCAATGACGCCTTCCGCTGGCCAAGGCTCCCGCCGTGCTCCAAGGACATTTCCAGGCAGCGTCCTTAGGGTGTTGCAGGGAAGCAGCCGCTCTCCCCTCTCCTGCAGCCAGCTGATGGAGTGACTATAGGCTTATTGCAAAAGGGGAAAGGACCAGGAACCTCCACGCTATCAAAATCCCGTGCCAAAGGCAGCATGGAAGCTGAGTGGCAAGACCTGAGGAAGGCAGGAGGGAGCTACTTGGCATGGAGCAGACACTGCTCCCCAGGAAGGGGCAGGGGCACGGGCACATCCGAACACCAGGCCAGGAACACCGCCATGTGCCTATAGAATCAAGCTGTATCCCTGATGTTTTGCAGCCAGCTTGCAGAGCCCAGCCCTCCAAATCTGGGATAAACGAGCCATCCTTCACTGGAGGGTAACTACTGCAAGAGTGAGCCCTAGCACTTAGCCAGAGAATTATAGTGGCCTCGCACCTGCGATTTAGGGTGATGTGATTCCATGGGGGAGACATGGGACCCAGTCCCCTAAAGAAGTTCCTGGAGAACCAGGGATAGATAGATAGGTGTTTAAATAGCAGTTTGTTGTTCTGGGACTGGACAAGGATGTTAGAAGTCCTTTCCTGCTGTCAGGTCAACAGTCCTGTTTCCATTTTGCTGATAACCCTTTGCTCTTGCACATGAGAGTCAGGTCAAAGACTTTTCGCAGGAGGAGGTCACCGAGGGTGATGTTGTCACAGAGGTAATGTTGGCTGCGTGTGGAGCATGCCTGTCCGTGCCTTCCCACTTGACTCTGATGTATGAGCTTTACAGCTTCCCATTCCTAGTCTAACGTGTTCCCGGGATCTGAACAAAAAGATGGAGGAAGGCTTTGGGGGGATGGCAAGGAGGAGTGCTGGAATTGCATGAACAGGGTGGGACTGTGGGGAAACATCAGTGTTAGTATTTATGCAAAAAACTGCAGTAGCCTTGCAGGGCTGTGGGTGCCAAGAGAACTGGCCATAAATCACACCCTGACACCCCGCAGCTCCTCAGCAGCTGAAATGTGCTTTTAACCCTGCAGTGGCAATTCCCATCCTCAGGGCATCTGTGGCAGAGCAAGAAGCTTGTCTGGACGGTCCTGCAGGTGCATGAAGAGGAGCAATGTGTCTTGTGGTGCACAGGGCATCCTCATCCCTGCCAGTCCCTGTGTGGGAAGGGCTCTGCTAATCCCTGCTCAGCCATCCTAGCGGGAAGTCTAGGCGTGGGTTGGCATCCGATGAGTTATAGGAAAATGTGTTTGGGCTAAGCATGTGTATGAGAGATAAAATGGTTTGGAGTCAGGCGACACCTTGCTCTGATCTCCATCAGTAGAAGTGCCGCTCTACACCTCTACCCACCTAATTGCTGCTTTTGCCTGTAGCCAGACATGTTAAGCGTCCCTCTCTTGATTTGTCTTTGCAGTTCTTCACTTGTCTGGTGATCCTGTTTGCCTGCGAAGTTGCGGCTGGAATTTGGGGATTTGTCAACAAAGACCAAGTAAGACGACTCCAAAACCTGCATTTGTGGGACCGGGAGGCTGGGGCAGAACCACAGCAGATCCCGGCATGAGCTGTTCTGCTGGCAAGCTGCTCCCGGACTGTGTCATGGGGGCTTGGATTAGCTGTGTGACCCGGGCAGGTTGCCTGACTCCTCTTGGCCAGGCCGATGAACTTTAAATTCGAGCACTTGATGGTAGCAGCTGCCCCTTACGGTATATAGTGCAATGTCTGGAATAAAAATAGCCCTGTCTCGCTTGGGTCTCCTCTTTGCTGCCACTCTGTCAGTCACAGTGTGAGCTGATTCATGTATGAAGTCATGAAGGAAAGCCATCTGCACGTCCTAGGTGCCAAAGAGCAAAGAGCAAACCCAGCCGCGTGGCCCCAAAGCGAGGGAATACCATATGGGGAGAGCCTGCGTCTGTGTTAATGGGATTGCTTGATGCTTCCTGCTCTTTGCCAGTATCACATAACCCGCTTCAGGCTGCTCGTTTGCCAGGACTGACCTTGCTGCTGATCAATATGCTGTGCGTGTGCGGAGGGGTAGAAGTCATGTGTCTGTCCCAGGCACCCTGCTAGGGACTGCTCGGATGAGGTCCTCTGGCTGGAGGGGGTTAGCTAAAGGTAGGACTGAAAATTGCAGCTTTTCACCTTCCCTTTCTGCTCACCTTCCTTTTGCTCACACACATGCTGAGTTTGGTCTCAAAGAGCAAAACTATCAGTGTACAGGAACCATGGCCATGCTGCAGCAAGCAGCGGGCTGGGTGTTGATCACTCAGCCATCAAGGGTCTGGAGGAGAGAAGGGGACTGCTTGTGCTCCAAGCCAAGGCTGGACTCTCTGGCAGCGTAGGAAATGTGTTTACTTTACTAAGAGACGTAAGCCAGCTGTGTAAGTAGGTGGTGGCCTGCTCAGCTTTCACATGCATGTAGGCCACAGATGACCAGCTCGACTGTGAATGGGAACACCCTTGTAGTCGTTCACCGGAGAGAGCATGACTTCACCAGAATAAACTCTTCCATGGCTGAACATATTATTATGCAGGCAGGGTGCTGTTTCCTAGCAACTTTGGTGAGCTAATTAACCTTTGCAGAGGGGCTGTGCCTCCTGCAGTTGTTAGTTTGTGAATTCTGAAGAGTCCAAGATGTGCGACTGAACCGACAGCAAAAAAAGTGAAGCCTGAGTACGGAGGGACCCTATGGTTGTTGCTTTCCATGCTGGGGAGAAGGTGCTTGGCCATCAGAGCATACAGCTGAGAAATTTAGGATTTGCCAATACAAGAATAATGACCTCATCCCCTAAAATCAATTTTGCAGTTTAAAATGAACAGTGGCAGTCTGTTGGCCTCAGCTGCTTTTGCAGCCTTGATGATGAATGGGCTGTTTGGAAGTTGCTGCTCACAAGGCAAGAGGCTTGCTTCTCCCCGCCTTGGTCGGGGACATCTCGGGAGCAATGCGGGCTAGGGGGGAAGCGCTGAATGATCCCAGCCACCGAGAGCTGCTCCCAGCGGGGACTCCGTGCCACCTGGGTTTGCAGCCCCTTGGGGGGACAGTCATCTCCTATCACGCAGGCACAGGATGCTCTTCCACGAAGCTGGAGGCAGTCTCTCCCTCTGCCTGCCTTCTTGGAGGTGCTTTAGATACAGGATGGCAGGATGGGGAGGCAAGAAGTAGGATTATTATTTTATTTTTTCCATGTACCAGAACCAAATGGTTTGGTCAGAGAACAACACCCTCCAAAGCAAACTTTTTTGAGTAGTGATGGAGAAATGCTGGGATAATTGATTGAAATCACACTCCTCCTTGCTGCAGTTTCTTTTTTTTGTGTGCTAATCCAGCCTGTGCTGCCAAGAGCAGATGTTCTGGAAAGCATTTTCCTTTTCGTACTTGCTCGTATTTTTTTCTTTCGCTTGTCTTGCATGTCCTCCTTTCATCTGTCTCTCCCAAATTATTGGAGGGTGTTAGAGGAGAAGCCACAAGGCCAGTTTTCCTGAAAATGAGGGGTTTTTTTTGCATTGTGGAGCAGACCCCCATGGGTGGCTGCAGTTTACCAGCCCAGGTGGCAGGGCTAGAGCGCGGATGAGACTTCTCATATAACCATTTACAGGATGGGGGTGCCCAGCTCCAGGAAGGGACCCAGCCAGAGTTTGACATCCATCTAAAAGCACCTAAGCTTCCTGACCCAAATGAGCTGCCTCACTAGGCTTTAGTGTGCAATCCCTCCCAAATTCCTGCCATCCCCTCCGAGCCAGTCAGCGAGCCGAGGTGCCCATACCTGCGCCTTGCTTGCGCACCCCACCTCCTCCTGTCTTCCCCAGCATGTCCTGCCTCTACAGCCTCGGTGGGAAACATGTTGCCTGCTTGCTTTGTCTCCATGTTTCGGGTGGTTCAGAACAAGCCATTTCTGCGTTCCTGAGCCCAACAGCAAATCCACTCGGGCTGAAGGCTGTCTCGGATCTTGTGGTTCACCCTCCAGGCCTTGGCTGTCTTTGCCTGCTAGAGAGAGCTTGCGGAGCACTTGGATAGCATTGGCTAGAATCTGCTGGCTGGTGGATGGGGTTCTTAATATTTGCTGCTCTGAACACGCCACGGCTGGAGGGACCTGAGTCCTATGAAAGACAGGCCTTTTTTCACACACCTGTGCAAATAAACGGGGTCCAAATCTATTTAAAAACTGCTCATCTACCTGCAAGTGCCATTAGAGGGAACCTGTCCCCTTCAGGCGCATCTGCTGGTTGGGTTTCCTCCTTCTCCTCTGGCTGAAACAGTGTTTTTCATGTCTCTCCTAGATAGCCAAAGATGTGAAGCAGTTCTACGATCAAGCGTTTCAACAAGCGCTCACGGCAGAATCGGAGACGAGCAATGCGAAAACTGTAGTGAAGACCTTTCATGAAACGGTAAGATGTTGGTGGTCTTGCCTCATGCTCTGCTTACACTACATGCAGTTGGCCAAAGCAGCCGCTGATGGGTAGGATCCTGCATGCTGCGAATTACACCCAGTTAACTTCTGCGTGCAGTTTGTCAGTGGGTAAGTGGTGAGGAGCAACTGTTGCTGCGCACAGACTGATCCTCCTCACCAAGGCAGAGGCAACAAGCACTCTCCTCCAGGATACCAATGCCAGACCTGTCTGGGACTACTGTAGGAAGCAGCTGCATTGCATGGAAAGAAAAAAAAGTCAAATTTGGACAGAGTTATTCCCCCTCCCTTGTTTCTCCCTCCAAGATGCCTCCTCAGTCTTGGGTGGCTTCAAGGATGTTTAATGGTGGGGAGAGCATTGCATGAGTGTGTGCTGTCTGCTAATGCTGGTTTTTTGTTGTTTTTTTTTTTCCCCTCTCTCCATGTAGCTGGACTGCTGTGGTCCCAATATGGCAATGGAGATTGTCACTCCCCTGTGGAGACGCAACCTCTGCTCAAACAACTCCCTCCTGAAAAGCTACGCTGAGGTAGGCACGGCTGCTCTTCGCTCGGCACAGCTCCTGCGAGGAAACTCGGCTGCCAGGGAAATTTGGGAATTTATTGGGAATTAGATAAAGGGTAGAGATTTCATTTATTTGGGGATGGCGTAGGGGGATGTCAGAGGTTCCCGTTGGTTCTTCCTTTGCTGTTCCTGTTTGAGGGGGCTGGCAGGCACAGAGGGGTGAAGTCTGGTGGGAAGTCCTAGAGCCAGGACCCAGGAACACGAGCGGGACTGGGGGGAAGCAGACCTGCCTTTCTGGGTGCTGGGGGCGGGCGAGGGGAAAGCAGGCTTTCTGACCAGCATGCTTATCTGCTTCAGTCCTCGAACTGCCACAAAAAAATCGACGAGCTGTTCTCCGGGAAGCTGTACCTGATCGGTATTGCTGCCATTGTGGTCGCCGTGATCATGGTAAGCGTGACTGTGCAGCACTCCGCTGTTGTGGGACAGGGAAAAGCCACCTCGGGGTGCCCCGGTCCTGTTCCAGCTGGGCTGGATCTGTCCCTCTCCTCCAGATGCCCCTGCGGCTCAGCGTGCAGCACCAGCCCTCTGCACCCCAGCTGCTCAGGGACATGGTGAGACTGAGGGCTTTGTCATCCCTCCAGGGGGTCAGGATGTTAGGGCAGGTGCCCGACAAGCACAGTAAAGCAGGAGCACCTGCAACCCCATCCAGAAGGGCGGAGCACTGTCGAGCCTCCTCGCTGCCTCCAAAACTGCTCATTTCTCAGGCCGCTGTGTTTTGTCACTGGGGTCTGCAGTGGGAAGGGATTTGCTTTCTTTGCCACGGTGGGTTTGCTCCCCAGTGAGCGGTGGGTGATGTGGGCTGGTAACCCAGCGCCTGCGCGAAGGCTGGGCTGTAATGCCAGAGGGATCTCAAAGCATTTGCTGCGTAGCTAGCAGCCAGGAGGCTTGCAACGTACCACTACTGCTGGCAGCAAGAAAGGGGAGAACATCATCTTATCTCGAATTGGCCAACTCCTAATGAAAACAGCAGCGAAGACATAGCATCTCTGCCCTTGTCTCTGGCATGAGAGTGTTTATGTGGAGTGTGGGACCTTGGGACAGGGGGGAGCTCCTGCATCATACTGGTCGGTGCCTCACTGGTGCCCCTGTGTCTCCCAACAGATCTTTGAAATGATCCTGAGCATGGTGCTGTGCTGTGGCATAAGGAACAGCTCCGTCTACTGAGCCGTGAGAGCGGGGGAGGGAAAGGGGGGAGCAGGGCGGACGGCGCTAGAGGGGACCCCAAGTGCCACCACATGACCACGAGACATTTCAACAAAAGACAAAGAAAACTATGTATATAAATACTTCCAATATTACCATACAGTACTTATCATTTTTATTTTGAAGTACTTTTTTTTTTTTAAAATAAATAAAACTTTCCCGTATCCTTGTGGCTGAGTTAGTTACACATCAGTTTTGTGTCATGGGGAAAGCTGCTGTAGCAGGCGATCAAGTCCTTCCTCCCCCTTCCCCAACCCCGTAACTCAGAAATAACATTGGTGGAAGATGTACAGAGGAGAAGGCTGCAGCCTGTTATCAGAAAACTTTGCCTTGGTTTTTACTCTCTTTTTCAACATGGACTTTTTTTATATACGTAATTGGATGCTGAAGCAGGATTTAGCATTTTTGTTAATTTGTACTCATCTTTTCCTATCATCACCCCAACTCCCTGGCGTTTCCAAGCGGTTCATAGGGAAGCCTGGCTGACTGCCCGAAGCCTGGGAGAGAGGAGAGGGGACAGCCCCCATCGCCTGGGTGCGATGTGTCCTGGGGGAAATGCGGGAGCATTGTTCCCGATCTGTGTGCATTGCTAGGTCAATCCTTACAGAAGTCATGCTTAGTTTTTTTTACTTTCTTAAGAGTGGGGATGTTTTTGGCTTTTTGGTTTTGTGGGGTTTTTTTCTTGGAGCTATAACTTTATAAATTGGCTCATTTCCATTGATTCGTTACATTAAAGGGTCAGTGGCTGGGGGTGCATTTTAGTCCCAGTTTTTCAAATATAACAAACTGAAAGTTAAGTCACTTTTTTAACCTTCTTCAATGTTTCTTTATAGACATATCTTTTTGGGAGAGTCTAGTTCTGTACTAAGTTTCCACTGTTAAGCTAATGCTTGCATACAAATGATATTGGAAAAAAGAAGAAAACTTTTGTAAAAAAAAAGTTCTTAACCTTAGAAATCCTGCATTTATGTATTGCAGGATGACGCTTGGGGGTTCCCAGCCATATGCATACATGTTTAAAATTTCATCTTTGCATCATTCTTCTTCCATGAAATCTTCCTTACTTATAGCATATTGTCGCACACTGTAACATTGCTGGGAAATTGTAATAACCTGAGGGGGGGGTGGGGGGAAGTTTATTTTTAAGACGTTCCACTTCCAGTTCCATCAACAGCAGGAGATCAGCTTATCAAAGCAAGGGAATTCAGGATTTTAGATCGTACCAGTTGAAACACTTTCTTGTGACCTGGTAAGCTTTGATTGCCAATTCGATGTATGTGGCTTATTGTATGCCACTCTGTTACCATGTAGATAGAGGGGGAGAGTGACCCAGGAGCTATGTAATAAAATCAGAGTGTCTCTAAAAAGATTATCTATATGTATAGTTCTATAGATATATATTTTTAAGCAAAGCCTTTTACTTAGCACTTGAGCTGGAAGTGATAGTGTCTCTCAGCTTTTTGCCACCTCGAAGCAGGTAAGGGGAGGAGTTGAAACTAGTGATCACCTTCCCCACTTCAGGAATATTTCTGTTTCTTAAAGTATTTCATTCTCCCCCTTTGCTGCAGTGAAGAGCTCCAGATCGGATAGGGAGGGAGACCCATGATCATTTTAAACTAGTACCTTGTCCACTGCACGTGGCTGCCGTGGCCTTTGCCACTACAGGATAGGAAATTCCTGCACTGGGGCAAACTGATCCATTCAGAGGCTTCCCCCTGCTTCCACTCCCCCCTTTCCTCTTCCTGTCTTTTAGTATATAGGGCCTTTAAAAAGTATATAGGTAAATATATATATATCAAGTTGTGCTGGGTAAGAGGAGGAAGTGCTTCAACAGAACTTTGGATTGAGGGGTTGGACAAGAAAAGATTCAGCCTTAGAAATAGCCTTAAAGCAACACTGCCCTGAATGTCGACGTTGTGCACATCAAGAATGAGAAGAGTTTTTGCAGTAGGTAACCCCTTCCCCTGCTCCCCAGCGTAGCTCCTTCAGGTCATCTACTCTGTTATGTGTCTATATGTATATGCATCAACCAAGCATGTGTGTTTACATATATGTGCATCGGGATTGTTAGCATACAGAATGGATGTGTAACTTGCCGCCTTTTTTGTTGACTGTTGATAAATGTGTATAAATATGCCATAAGCATTTCAATTCTGTTTTCGTTATACCATATTTTTTATATTGTTCAGTATTCAGTTGATGCTGTGTACGTAGCTGGAGCTCTGTTTGAAGATGGACTGGGTCTCAATGCAGGTCAGGTGTGTCCTTGGACATTGTAGCTTTAGGGGTCTGGGTTGTCCCAGGCAGGAGCAATTGGGAGAAAGTGGTACTTGGAGAGGGAGTCTGAGAGCTGTGGGAGGAAGAAGAGCAGGATGTTTGCTCAGACCATGTCCCACACAGGCTGCAATTTGCTCTCTGGCTCATTTCAGAGGTGGTTTGTCACTGTGGGTAGCTCCAGAGGCAGCTGCTCCCTGGGCCACCTCCTGTCCCTGTGGCTGCTGCAGGAAAGGTGCTGCGGGAGGGGAACAGCCAGTGGCTGGGAAGGTCATGGGAGGGGGCAGAAGGAGTTTTGCAGGGAGAGGATAATGCTTTCTTCTGAGTTACTAGCTGAGAGTCCCCATGTTCGATGGAATGGTCATCAGCTGTATCAGGAGGGGTCAGCCCTGGGAGAAGAGGGACAGAGAGGAACCATCGTGCTTAAGAATGATGACGTAGCTGGGAAACCCTCACAGAAAATACTGCCCACTTGGGTCTCCTCTAGTCTGGCCTCCTGTGAAGCTGGACCTGAGTTAAACTGGAGCTGGAGCTGTGAAGGGCTGAGGGGACTCACCCTGTTGCAAGCACTCAGGATCCAAAAGCGACAGGGCTCTTCTGCCAGTTGGTCGGTCCCAAAGCTGGCTGAGGTGAAGAGGAAAAAAAACACTACGTAGGGTCTCTGCCCTGCCTCAGACCCTTTCCTGCATACCTGTGCATTTGTGTGCAACATGGGGCCCCGTCCTGCTCCCCTCCACATCCCCAAAAAACAAACTAAGGATGAAATTGTGGGCTGTAAATACAAACACCCCCCCTCCAGGGAAGCATTCTCCTGGAGCTAGTGACAGCTGAGAAAATGGCTGTGAGCTGAGGTGGGGAGGAGGAGAGAGGCTGGTGGGGAAGAAGAGAGTCAACTGTCCAGGTCTAAGTTCAAAGACCACACCGAAAGGTCAAACAGAGCCGCTGACAGCTTAACTGAATGCTTTGGATTTCTTCATACTGTGGAGCATGCCACAAAGCAGTGTGTTTAACTTCCTTCTGCCTTTTTTTTAAAGAAATGAAACAAAAATCAATTTAATAAACATTTCTCATAGTGTGCATAGTGTGATGAACTGCTGCAGTTTTACAACCAGTTAACCTTAACACCAGGATGCTTTGTGAACCAGGCTTCAACAGCATGGGTTTTTCCAACCTCTGGGAGGGGGGTCTGCAGGCAGGCTGGGGATGCATCCAGAATGGTGCTGAGGGACGGCAAAAAGGTTGCTTGCTGGCAGCAGTGGCTGCTGCAATTGTGCCCCCCGTCAAGGGAAGGGGGCACAGCTGTGGGGGAGCTAATGTGGATTGCAAAATAGGGTGACTCTGCTGAAATTCAGGGGGGGTGCGGTGACAGTACTGCACACACTCAAGGGGCTTCTCCTAAAGTGACTGAAAATGGCCCAGAATGCCCTCTGCTGCCATCCAGCTGGGGGCTGGTCTGATTTTTGCAGATGGTCTGGTAATGCCACTGTTGCTGCCACCGCCTGCCCCTCCGCACCATCAGGGGAAAACCTGGCTGAGAGTGAGGAGGGAGGCCAAGTGCTGTGATCCCACAACTGCCTGCCTTTCTCTGCCCTCGCTGCGTTTGAAGCAGGAATGTCCCACGGCGGCCACCAGCCATTGCCCATGCCGGTACGGAGAGGGAGGGTATGCCAAGCGCGGAAGAGTGATGTTCAGCTGCCACAAAGAAAGGCAAGCCCTGCTCCCGGTGGCTGTGCCTGTGCTACGAGATCATGCCCATCTGTTGTTCTTTCACTTGTTTACCTGAACGTTAATGGAGTCAGACATAATGACTTCTGGAAAGGAAAAAAAAAAAGTGATATTTAAAAACAATAAAAAAAGAAACAAAGCAAAACCTCTTGTTAGTGGATTTTTAATGATGTGTTGTCAGATCTTGTTTCTTTCCATCGCGTACAGATTTCTGCCACGTCTTCCAAGGGAACAGGCTTGTTCCGTTCTTGTATTCAATCAAAATTCAGGCTGCAGGGAATGGAGTCCTTAGCTGACCCTCTAGGTGGTTTCCCATGAATGTGATGCTCTTTGCTTCATGCCTTAAAACATTAGTATTGTGGCACTGTGTTGTTGCTCCAGATGGGGATAAAATTATTCCTGCCTCTGGAGCTAGGATTAAGCTGATGTGAGTCACTGTCAGAGTCAGGCTGGTGTTCAACAGGGCAAGAAATGATAGTGGAAACTAACTGGCAAAGCACACTGCGTATTTGGCATCCAGGGCGTGTGCCTTGGGACCTCAGCCTGGAACCATAGCTGGGATCTTAAACCTTCCCTGGCTAAATGGAGTCCCCTCTGCACCTCAGGTCTGAGTATTAACACTGATGTGCTTGAGACAGATGAGTTGTATGTGATACTTGAGCTGAGATGCTGGGAGACGAATGGGCAAACCAGGCCCCTTTAAGGTGCTGTTAAGTGAAGACATGGGTTATTCTTGGAAAACAGCAGTCCTGCTGTGTAGGAGCATGTGAGGCCACATGGATAAACCACTGTGAGGGGAAGGGGTGGGTGGAACACCTGCAGCCCGCTCGTTCTCATATTGCACCGACAACCCTGGCTTCGCTTCTCAAACATTTTTCTCCAGAGGTCTGAAGGACTTGGAAAGTCACTGGAGAGACCTTACTGTGGACTTCTGATTCCTAGAAATATGACTGTGGAATCTCTTTTTTGTGAAACAAGATTTTCACAAAATAAAAATATAAGCATGAATTTTTCTAAGCTAGACCAAATTGGGATTTTTTTCCAGTGGAATTCTTTTCCTCCCCCCTCCCAAACTGTTGGTTTTTTTAAAAAAAAAACAACACTAGACTGTTTCTAACAAGATGTTTTGGAGGTATTTTTTGCTTTGACGAGCTTTATTTCCCAAGTCTGTTTTGGGCTGTTTGTGTTGTAAGTAGCAATATGCCTAACTGTTTCCTACTAAGACAGCTGCGACTAACATAAATTCCTTATGTCCATTCCCTAATAAGAGGTTGTCTAAGCTCTAACCAAGATTTGCAATATTCCCACAGGAGGGAAAAAAGCCAGCCAGTTCTCCCATGCAACAGCTGTTTATGGCGGAGGTTTTTGTAGAGGAAAGCATCCTCCCTCTGCCTGCTAGCTCCACTCGCCAGGCGCAGTGATGAAGGATGTGTTAGATAGTGGCTGTGCTCACATTCCTGCTCTGAACCACTGAACCACCACTTCCTTTCCTGGGCATGGCAGCGTGGCCCTTCCAGTCAGGGGAGAGGAGGGAGTTTGAGCTCCAGGGCAAGCTGCTGACAACAGAGGAGACTGCTCTGAAAAAAAAAGTGAATATTTCAACAACCTCATTTACTGCCAGGGCCGCGGTAGGGCTGGGAAGCTGTGGTTGTGCCAAAGAGGAGGCAAGAGTGGAAATACAGCCCCCAGTGAGGGAACATCTGCCATCAGTGGGTGCCAAAGGGGAGAGGGAAACAATTAACTACCTGACCAGCTCTTGATTAAGTGATAAAGACACAGGCTAGAAACCCCAAATCCCACACGTACCATGCTGTGCAGTTGAACTAGAGGCATGGTGTTAATCTGAGTATTTTTGTCAGACCGTTCCTCTTAGTTTCAACCTGGGGAGCACCAGATTACCTTGCACGGGGCATAACCTAAGCAGGAGAGCGCAGAAGCGCTGTTCCGGTGCAAGATCTCCAGCCAACCTCTGGCAGCTTGTCTGATGCAGGCAGCCTGATCCTTTCACTTCAGAGCCCAGGGACCTGGAGCAAACAGAAAACACTTCCCAGCCGCTAAAACTGCTGCATAACTGAAACCAACGTTGTTTTCACACTTGCAGATACGTTAGAGGGTACATAAACTTTGCAGCCAGGCATGCTAGTGTGGACCTCCTGACATTTCTCACTGGGTTTAGATGACCCAGCTCAAGTGGCAGTTGTTGCAAGTAATGTTTCTAATTAGAGTTTAATCACACCTTTTCCTTTAAAAAAAAAAAGGTGTTTCTTGGCCCTGCTTTGCTAGGGCATTCCCTCATGTTAGAACACAGCTTTGCTGAGTACTGAAGACGTGTTTGTGTTAGGCCAGGCGAGACAGCACACACACAACACCCTGCCTGCTGGCTGCAAGTAAACTGGTAAGACTTTCTCCGGCACGGGCTAGTGGTGTTAAACGCAAAGCCCTGTGCTGGCTACAAAGTTGTGTTGGTTAATGAAGCTCCTACAGATCACATTCTAACAAGCAGTCTGGGGAGGTTTAGGGGTTTCTAGTTTTGGGGGTTTTTCTTAATATTAACCAAGGCCCTCAGCTGGTTCCAATGACCTCTTTCAGCCCTTTGCTACTGCTGTTAGTATCAGGCACACTGGGGCCAATGATAGGAAAGAAAAAAAAATAATTAGAAGGGGTTTTTTAGTACAAATATTCTGTAGCTAAATCAAAATAAACAGAAACCCCAAACTGGTTTTCTTTTTAAAATTTCAAATAATTGCAGAGAGTATTAATCTTGCTCTTAAATGCAGTTCCCTCCCACACATGCAGTGTCTCTAACAGAAAAGGAATTGCAGGTTCTCCCCGCAGGTCCTCCCCAGGCTGGCAATAACATTGTTATTGTGAAGAATCAAGTTGATAAAGACCTTCACAGCCTGCCTGCATTAAAACTCACTCCACTGATTTTATGTAGTTACCTTAGGGGGAAAAAGCACCAACAAGGGTAAACAGCACTGGAATAAATCAAACCTGCTTGCAGGTGAGCCAGGACCAAATGAAAGTGCAAAGTAAAACAGGTAAGTGAAGCTCAGTGTAGAAGAGAGGCAGTGTCAAGCACTGAATCCTGGAAACTCACCCCATGAGGGATTTCAAGGCCGTTTGTAGGCTTTCCTTCCTGCAAATGGGAGAGGGCAACACGAATTATTTCCTTCAGCCTGTACCCATTCTGGCTTGGTGTGACTGTCTTCTCCCAGCAGAGAAGGATGCAGTGGTCGCTACTGTGCTTTTGCGTTTTGCCTGCAGGAAAATACTCCTTTCTCTACCCGCCTCCCCTCAGGAGCTCCAGCATCAGCTGCGTGTGGCCATACCAGACCAACTTCCAGACACCTTCCGGACACAGGAGATGGTGAAAATGCATCCGATCGCTGTCTGGCTTGCAGGATCTTGGCAGCTGCTAGGGAATTGCCTGCTGCTTTCCTATAGCTGTGAGGAGAGAGGCCAGCAGTCCCTGCCAGGTACCTGCCCCAGGCTCTGAGCACAGAAGCAGCAGGAACCTGCCAGTGAGCAGCGGAAACAGTCACCGGATGGGGGCCAAACAACAGATTTATTTGTGAGAAAGGAGCACGAGGTGCCCAGTGACGGGGCTAAGACTGATACACATTTGCACACACTGCCCCCACATGCAGGGACATTCTGGCTTCCTGCAGACGCATGGGGCCATCTCTGCGAAGGAGCTGGCCCCTCGGAGCCCGCACACCAGACATGGCCCACTCGCTTGGATGATGTCCCACGCTGCAGCTCAGATCTGCCTTCCAGCCTCCACCCCTCTTCAAGCCACCTTAGTTCATGCCGGCGACAGGAAAACGCTTCACCATCTGTTTGTCTTCAGAGTCTGACTCATTATTTTTATTTCAGCTGTCGCCAAGCAATAACGAAAATCCCAACACACCAGCATATCCACCGCTGCAAACTGTCTTGTCCTCAGCCACCAGAGAAAAAGCAGCTCATCCCCAGTTCTCCGCAGTGTGCAATACTAAATCTTCTGCAAAAAGACAGGAAGGAGGAAAAGGGTACAGTCAGCTTCTGAAGGTGACCTTGGTCATCAACATACACAGCATCCAGGCAAAAAATGAGAACATGTAGCCTCTGGAAATGGAGGAATGGGGCTTGTCTCTGAAGGCACCCACATCCACAGGTGATGGAGATGGTGGAGGTGGTGTAGCCCTCTTCTGCCCCTCTGAGCCCCTAATCTAGCATTAAAATCAGGGTTCAAAACAGAAGAGCACCACCGTTTGCACCAGTCCATGGCATACCCTGCATGTCTCCAGCCTTACAAAAACAGGGCATGCTACTGCTTACGCCACATGTTCCTGCCTGCTCCTTAGTGCCCTCAGAGGCTCACGCCAGGTGTGTCCCCTGCACCCTAGACACTGTTATGCAGTGCTGGTAGCCTTCACCCGTGGTTTACTCGTGGCTCGCCTTGCCTGTTTACTACCTCCTCCTGTTTGTGCTCGCCTACCAGAGGACTCATGTTTTCCCCTCTTCCCCCCTCCAGCCAGGAACCCATTTGAATGCCTGTGATGGTACTACCATATGTGTATACATTAAAAAAATGGGATCACCAAACAGGGAAACGCCTCTAGAGCTGTTGTCTTAAAACTACAGCATGACTCCAGCCAGACAAAAGACATTTTGCGCTAACCTCATCATTGCTGCCAAATGTATTCCAAACGCAGCCCTCGTCTCATAAATTACCGTAGTTAGCAACACTCCAGCAGGCGAAAGTATATATTTAAAAATTGACAATGCAAATGAAGTGGCTGCAGTTTATATTACGGGTGACTCTCAGTGAGGCCCCGCTTGAAGGGATCCAGTGAAGTCTCCTTGGCTGCGGCCACAGCCTTACCTCTAGCACACCCATTGGCAAAGCAACTGGCGATGCAGCTGGGTTGGGATGCCATGGGGGGAAAATTAAAGTGCCACTAAAATCAGACAAAGTGGGACTATGTGGCAATTTCTTCTTTTATTGCAAAACAATGGCGCAGATGAGCTTTGCTTATACTCAAGGCCTGTATCAAACCTCAGAGTGGGGTGATTTGAAGAGGTAAAGGTGCAACCTTTAAAGGCTCAGGCCCTTTGCAGGCGTTAGTTTAATTTAATGATAAAGCCCCTGGGCCAGGCAAGGCAGTAGGAGTCTGAGCCTGGGGAAAGGGTGGACCCAAGTCCTGCAAACTGCTGGGCCACATGCTTGTGCAGCCCACCGGCAGAGCAAACCTTGCCTTTTCTTTTTTCCTTAACATAGGCTAAACAAGCTAAACATTGAAGCCACTTGGGAAATCTATTTCCACTGAAAATTGGAACTTTTTGCAGAAAGAAGGGAAAAAGAAAAAACAGACATCTTTGGCCAACACCAAAAAAAACATTTTCAGACAGAATTCCACTTCTTGATGCACACACAAAAAATGTTCTTCAGGGACACAAAATGGAAACTTTTTTTAGTGGATTTATGGTGGTTTTATGCCCCAAGTGACTTGGGGTTTTCTCGTTAGAAAGTAAATATGTACAAATAAAAAACAAAACAAAAAATCAGACACTTCCTCTGAAGTGTTCATTGTGGCCAAACCCTGCTTTTCTGATGAGGGAAAAAAGCTCTGCGTGACGTGTTTTTTTCCAGACTCTTTAGGCAGGCGGCGCCGTGCCCGCCTCGCCGGCCCCCTCACGGCGCCGGGCAGCCCGAGGGGTGGCCGCCGTGCCTCAGCCACCACGGCGGCGGAGCCAGCGCTGCCATTCCCAGCCGCCAGCACCACAGGCTCTCCGGCGTGCACAGGGGAGCCCCAAACTCGCCCCTGCGCAGGCAGCAGCACCAGCACCTCCCATCTCCTCGCAGGCTGCAAAATGGCGGGCGAGAGATCAGCGCGGTGTACCCTGGGAGCTGTAGTCCCTCCGCCGCCGCGGATGGGTGAGCTCAGCCCCGTTTTGCGGCAGGCCCGTGGTGTTTTCCCCACGCCCCGGCTCTCAAAATGTCCGCCGCTGGGGGAAAGGCGGGCGACTACAACTCCCAGGACGCAAAGGAGAGAGGCGGGGCGGGGCAGGGCAGATACCGCCCTCTTCCCGCCCCTTCCGCCCCGCTTTGCCTGCTGGGAGTTGTAGTCTCTCCGCCGCACGCTGCCGCCCCGTGGCGGCTGGTAGGGACTCAGTCTCCCAGCGTGCCCCGCGCGGGGGCCGTCGCCGCGGCCGTAGGCGAGGGGAGAGGCGGGAAAGGCGGGCGGCCGCTGTGAGGAGGCGGTGGGCCCGTGCTCAGTCGGGGTACGGGGCGCTTCCCCCCGCCCCTTCCCCGCCGCTTCGTGCTGTGTGTCCGGAGGTGGTGGTGGGCTGGCGGCCTCCGTGCGCGGCGCTGAGCGGGAGCGGAGTGCTCCAGGCGGCCCTGTGTCGTAAGGAGAAAGGTGTGGGGGCTAGAGGAGGGCGGCAACCCCTGGGGGTGCAGGGGCCTGCGCGGGGGTGAGTTTGGGGCTCACCTGTGCACCGGGGGGGCGGTGTTTGTATCCAACAGGATCCCGACCCGGGGAAGGGAGTTGGGCCCTGGGCGGACAGGCAGGACGGCTGAGGCTGTGCGTGGGCTCTGTCGTTTCTCCCTCCCTGGGGTGGGGTGCCCACTGGAGGTGTGAGCCAGGGCCCGGGGGCTGCTGCCCTCTTCCTTGGTGTGGCGGCTTGTGTGAGCACCGTCCCGAAGGACGGTGCTGTTGTTGACACGGGACTGCTTGCAGGCTTTGCTGTAGTGCTGTCTGCAACGAGAGCAGACTCGTGGCTGTGGGAGTGGCTATCCCGAGTGACTGGGATCTCTGTTTTCCTCACAGGCTGCACGAAGACGCACAGAGCCTGTTTGAGTAAAACCAGGATGGAAGAGTCCAGTGGGGACCTTCCCATCCAGAGAGACACCATCCTGTCCGAGTTGTGCTGTGATCATATCACCGTAACAAACTTGTGAGTCTGGTGTGCTGTAAGGGTCAGTATTTTTGGCTACTAATGCTGTTAAGGCTAAAACATCTCGGAGCAAAATTTGTCCTTTCTGTGTAACTGCCCTCAGACAAGAGATACCCTGATTCACAGCCAGTGATGAACACTTACACTGCCATCTGAAAACAGCTATTTTAGTCAG
This sequence comes from Balaeniceps rex, assembly GCA_013401315.1. Lineage (NCBI taxonomy): Eukaryota > Metazoa > Chordata > Aves > Pelecaniformes > Balaenicipitidae > Balaeniceps > Balaeniceps rex. Next base: position 41,213 of record VYZW01061016.1, read on the forward strand.
TTATGCGCTTCAGTGTCTCTCTTGGGTTGTAATCATTACTTTTCATCTGTTATAAAACTAAGCGGAAGAATGTATGATTTTCAGATGATTATTTCCCATTTAGGGCTTACACTGAGGGCAATGTTTTCAAAAGCAGTCATTGGATCCCTTTTGTCAAAGACAGCCAGACTTTACATGAAATGTAGCACTTGGTCTGTGGAATTCTTCAGAAGTTTCTATGTTTTAATGCCTTATGAAGATCTGGCCGTAACTGTGAATATGACCTTTCTTTGAAAACAGATCTCTGTGGTCTTAGTACTTAGTAGCACTTAGTTATGCAATGCATAACTATTATATTTTCTTAGCTGCACTTATGTGATGGTTTAGCCCCAGTCGCCAACCAAGCACCACACAGCCACTCACTCACCCTCCCCCCCCCNACTCCCCCCAGTTTATATACTGAGCATGACGTCATATGGTATGGAATAGCCCTTTGGCCAGTTTGGATCAACTATCTTGGCTGTGCCCCCTCCCAGTTTCTTGTGCACCTGGCAGAGCATGGGGAGCTGAAAAAGAAAGTCCTTGACTAGTGTAAGCACTACCTAGCAACAACTAAAACATCAGTGTGTTATCGGCATTCTTCTCCTACTAAATCCAAAACACAGCACTATGCCAGCTACTAGGAAAAAAAGTAAATCTAACCCAGCCGAAACCAGGACAACTTAATATTGTTTATTTGGTAATGGTTTACTGCACATGGAAATTACAGTTTTATTTTTTTAAAACCTCTCTTCTGTTCTACAGAATAAGGTTGGCAATGTGAATGTGGAGACTGAGTAAATATAGTGGTGCCTGCCTTATTAGGGTGTGTGTTGTTCTTTTGCCAAAAATCCAGGAATTTTATATCAACATGAGTTTATGTCAGATTTAGGACTCAGTTCTGCAGCTTTGCATGATTCAGGGGGAAGGAATTATTTTTAAAACTCATTTTAAAACTACATTTCCAGTATCTTGATGGAAATGTTTGTTTTCTAGGGTGGAAGTGCTGAGATCTTTGGTGGCTTTAACTGACCCTCAGGAGGGAAAGCTGACTCAGCCTCAAGAGAAAGTGAGTGACTGACAGACTTTCCATGTCTGCTTACTGCATCGTTTCAGAAGAACATATAATTAGGTAGTTGAGCTTATTCTGATAATATATTAGAACTGTTTCTGTAATTCATGTTTTTATGAGTTGAACTGAAGTGTGTGTTTGCCAACTCTGTTTCTCATTGTGTGGCAAGCGGTAGTGTGATCATCAACCGCCTCAGTTCTGCAAGGTTCTCTTCAAGCAGGTGGCAGAGTGAATCAGGTATTCCAGCCGCTACTGGAAGTCAGGCTTCAGATCACACTGTCTTTTTACTGACTGAAGGGCCTGCTTTTGCAGACCCTTGGTTGCACCCTCCCCTTGTTTCCATGCACAAGCATGGCGTGCGCGATTAGTTTTCTTAATCCAGTGGGATTGATTTCTTGAGCAGGCTCATTTTCTGATTCCAGGAATCTAGTAATGACGTGAGAGCTTAAACCCAAAGAAGGAGTGGAGCTTGTACTTTATGTCACTTTAAAGCAATCCTGAGACTGTAGCCCTGATATTTTTGTGGCTTCTCTGCTGCTGACCTCGATCAGTGATAGTGTCCTTTATAATAAGCAGAATGTGGTGATTATTGGGACAGGAGTGTGAGAGACTGAAAGAGTTAATGTATGTTGAATGTCTCAAGCATCGTGTGGAGGCAAGTTAAGGTCTCCATAGCGACAAATTAGGGTCTGCATAGCACCACAGGTGAGAAGCCCATGGGCGTGGAGCCGGGAGGCATGTTGGAGGATGTGCGGTTCTGCCTTCTGATGTTCTAATGTTTCTTGCAACTCGCCCTGTATGGCCGGAGGTCATGCAGCATTCATCTGGGGAAGGGGCTCACGACCACCTGAAAGACCCCTCGTGACCACCCCCCCACAGTGGCGCCTGCGCAGAAGATGAAGAACATTCTGGAACAAGAACCATATAAGTCCATATAAGTCCTCAAGGGGACACAACTCCAAGGAGCCACGTATGCGCCCACCTTAATTTAGCGCAAGGGAATCACAGAACTGCCACGATCCTCCCTGGGCAGCCCAGTTTGGATCGTGACAAAGAGGTACAGTGGCTAATCCAATAAAGGATCATAACGGCCAAAAGAAAGTGTGAGAGATTAGGATGTGTTTTTGTGGATTTATACAGTGTGATAAATGCAGAGTGTAATTTGGAGAGGTCATTACTGTCTCTTGGAAGATGTGTAAGACAGTTAATGGGGTATTCAGATTTGCTCAGAAACTTTATGCTCATCTGTTAGTAATTGGACGTGCTGTAACCTTCAATGAAATTTGGTGTGCAACACTATTTTTAATTACTTCATATTCTTGTATTGAGTCTTGTGTAAGTCTTTAATATGCATTCATTCCTTAAATAATGTTTTTATTTCAAGCAAAATTGCTTAGGAATCCCTGAAGTACAGCTGCGTGTTATATTGCAGTAATAATTATTTTGCATGGCACAGAATGATAGTCTTATACCTGGTTCTCATTTCACAGTTGAATTTTTATGCTCCTTTGTATTCTAGGCACTAAACTCGCTGGGCATTTGGAAAACCGTATTTGCAGCTGTTCCTGGGCCTACGTCAAAGACGTGAGTGGAGTGACAGCTCGAAGATGGGAGATCAGGATGCAGGTGAACCCTTTCTGGAGGTAGTGGATGGTGGTGCCACAGACTATGAAGGAGCTCTGCCCTCAGACACAGTGTCGCTCAGCGATTCTGATTCCGATGATTTGGGGTTAGCAGATGAAGCGGAAGTTGATACAATATCTCCTGAGGAGCCGTCTGTAGATGATGGGGATTACAAATCAGGGGAGACCCCCGACTCTTCAAACAGCAGTCACAGATCTCCTGTCCAGCCATTCCATCTGAGAGGCATGAGTTCTACGTTCTCTCTCCGTAGCCAGAGCATTTTTGATTGCCTGGAAGAGGCGGCCAAGTTGTCTGTGCCCTCGATGCCTGAAGATAATGTTGTTGATGGGAGGTTTAAGCGTCCATTGCCTCCAAGAACAGTTTCAGGTAACATGGTTCCAGAAAGCCTGGGAAAGCAAGCCAAACCAGTGCAGGCTCCCAAAACCTCTCCTGCAGTGCCTGATTATGTGGCACACCCAGAGCGCTGGACCAAATACAGCCTAGATGGAGTTTCAGAGTCTAGTGACAAGACTAACAGGGCAGTGGCCATGAAATTTCTAGAGGGTTTGAAGAAAAGAGGGGAGGAACAGAGCTCAGCTACCCAAGATAGCTACACCCCATACTTCAACCAGGACCCTTCCAGCTGTGGAGCTGGGAGGATTGTCTTCACCAAGCCAGCAAAAAGGGGTGTTGATGGACTGGAAAAGAAAACGTCAGCAGGGGAGCATGATAAGAAACACATGAAAACAGATGTGAAAGGAAAATCTTCTAAGACGACTGATGACTTGAGGGAGGAAGATAAGGTAGAGCTGGGGCACTTAGATAGTGGAAGTGGAAAGGCAACGGAGGAGTGCGTGATGGCGGGGGACCTGAATACAGATGGTAAGCTTAGTGCAAGGTTTAGTGGTGCAGGTGAAGAGCCATCGGTGGAAACAGTTGGATTCCACTGCAGTAAGAAGAAGAATAGGAAAAATTTCCGACCTAAAGTAGACGATGAAGGGGAGGAGGAAGAGTCCTGAAGGATGGAGCACATTGGAGACGTCCAAGGACTTGTATTGTCTTTGGATATGTTTGGTTTTTTCTCTGAATTTTTTTCCTGGTCTGGAAACCGTGTGATAGCTTTTTGTCTAACGGTTTGCATCGTAGCCACCAAGAACATTTTATATTGTTAGAAATTAAGCTACCTAAAATACACTCCAGACTTCTGTTCGTGAGAAGTCTGTGGGCACAGGATAGTTGCACCCTAGCAGGAGAGAATAAGGTGTGCTTTGTTTGCTTGAGCAGCTCCCTGGGGCTTGCTCTGGAGCTGAAGAGCTGAAGTAGCCAAAGAAAAAGATGTGTTAGCTAAAAGGCCGCAAGGCTTCCTACTAACCCCCAAATTTAGAGCTCTTCTCAAATCCTGTAGAATCCTGGAACAAAGATGGTGAGCTCGTTATGTAGAGATTTTTAAACAATGAAAATAAAACCTAGTCTTCCACTAGATGTGACTTCTTCTGGCCCTGTCCCAGGGAGGAAAACTTTTTTTTTTTTTTAAATACTTCCTTCTGTCATTGCTGTTGAGAGTGAAAGCACAATGGTGCCCAATCATGAGTTTGGAGGGCCCAGGTGGGAACTGGCAAAACCAATATTTTTCGTAAGGTTGGCTTCATATTTACCTTATTTAGTGTTACATGATAAAGATTTTAAAAATCACGATGTTTCCTGTGGGGAGGTACAGCTCTGGATACATCCTGGTGAAGACACGCTCAGGATGACTTCAGCAAAGTCTCACTGTGTTGACTGTAGGTCAGAATTTGCAACAGCTTCAGTTGTTAAGTTGGGCAGCAGCTTTTCCTCTTACTGGTATGATATCATGTGATGATTCTTGGCCTGCACATCTGTATGTCCTTTCCAGGTGGCAGTGCTTCTGCTCGATTCGGTGTGTGGATTTGGTGGGAATGAGGTATTTATACCAGAACTGGATACTTTTTGTTCTTTGCAATTCAATAAACTTTCAGTTGTAGCTTGATTTCTTCATCTCTTTGAACCATACTGATTAATGCAGCTATAAGAGTTTTAACAAATACTGAGTTTATTTGATTTGAGAATTGTCTTGAAAATCTTCTAGAATGTTACTCTAAGCTTACCGTCTTGTAAGTTCTCCCTCAAAGTCTTATATTTTAGATTCTAAAATTCACATTTTTAACATTCTCCAGCATTTTACGATATATAGAAAATCACCTCATTGGATGAATCACCTCATACAATGAATCACATTGTAATGAATGTCAAATATAGTAGTTTTTCCCACAGAATGTTAATAAATTTTATAAACAAGGTTGAAAGATTAAATTCTTTGAAAGGTTATATGATTTGAAACTCAAATTAGTTAAGGTCAGTTTGGACTGACCTTTTTTTTGCCAGTATTCTAAAGTAACCAACCCCAATGTTAGTATTTATAACAATGTAGTGAAAGACTACTTCTTTAGAATTTGTGATCTTTCTTGCTGGACTGTGCTTGCTCAAACTCTGAAGGATATTTGAGGAGGTTACTTTCTCTGTGGGGGTGTCAGCATCTTATCAATAATTGACTGGTAGGCCCAAATCATTTGGGTCTTTGTGTTTGAACAGATGCATCATTTGGCAGCAGAAGCAGAAAACAATCTAAAATGAGTATTATTGCTCCATCATTTGAAGTTCACCTTTTAAAAGCAGAATGCATTTTCTCATGAGTATATGGTTTGATGCACATTAATTAGTGGGTCATTGCTGAATACATCAGTTGTTCCAGTGCATGTGCATGGGACATCACAACAATTCCAGATGGATAGATTTTGGTTTCCAATGGAAAATTAACGTGCTGATCATAATTAAAAGAGTAGCTGTTTCAGACTGGAAGCTGCTGCCAAGAGCAGGGCATGCTGGTTGTAAGATATGCATTATTTCCTAACAAAAAATGTAACTCAGTACAAACTTGCTGGTTTTATAACTTCTGCTTGCCTAGGGTGAAGAACAGGTAGGACAGTACCAAAATTCCATCACTGTTAATGGGGTCACTGAGGTCTGGGGCACAGCTGAATAAACTGGACAAATGCCTATTTTATGAAGAGATCATAACAAGATTAATATCTATTAATAAAAGACTCATGTCGGAAAGGTATTTTTATCAGATCTGAGATTTTTTTTTTTTTTTTCCTGCCTCTGGTAACAGAGAAAGCTTTTGTGCAACCTACATTTGTGTTGCATAGAAGCAGCGTTATATGCATGAGAAAATTAAGTTTAGTTGAAGCTTATCGGTGTAAGAAAGACCACAACCCAATACTTCCCCCTTGTGATACTATTTATATTATTCCAAAGAAATTTCCCTTTAAAGGATGGTAGTAATATTCATTTTATTGGTGTATCTTTTCATACAAAATTCTAATAAAGCCAGCTAGCTTTTGTATGCTAAAAACGTACATGCCAGTTTAAGTAATTAAAAAAAATAACAGTCCAAATTCCTAGTTTGTAGGAAAACTCTTGCTACACGTTCTTGCTTTAAAGTTTCTAAGTGATTTTTTTTTTCCTGACCTTTGAGAAATAGAAGTAAAATGAAATCAGAAAACCACTTAGGTGTAGAGGCAGTGTTCCATGTGGTGTGATACATAAAGGCAAAGTCTCCTTTAACAGCAGCAAGCTGACAGCAGCTATGATCTGGCATTGAAACAAAAAAGCAAGCAGCAGAGGCTGGGGGTCTGACGGCGGGAGGGTCACCTGCTTTGTGTTTGGAAAGTGACTGCAAGCCACCGCACACCTGAGGAGCACGTGATGAGATTCCACTTTCTGGGGGTGAGTGGGGAGCCCTCCATAAGGAATACCAACAAAGGAATACCTCGCAGAAGCCAGCGTGGGAAAAGAAGATGGTGAGTGCCATTGTTTGAGGGTTGTGAGAACTCCAGGACCTGTATGGACTGTAATAGTTCAGTATCCCAGGCCCTTTCCTCTGGAAACTATTTCTTGATTTCCTTTCTAAGCAACTCAGAAATACGAGCTTGCTTTCTTGGCCAAGGAAGTGGCTTGGTTTTTAGTGTGTAAATGATCACCCTTCCAAAGGGAGACTCCCTTGAACAGAGAAATGTGGAAATTAGCAGTGATGACAGTGGATTGAGGGTGTGGTATTTGGAGAACTGAAGGCAGATCGTATTTAGAAAATAAGGTGGTAGAGCCATCCTGGAGGAGAAAGTTTTTAGTGCGATTTGTGGAATGGAGTTTTGGAGAAAGGACCAAGTGATACAGGAGCAGGAGGGAAGAAAGCCCAAGAAATTGAAGGAGGGGGACCAAGAAATCCTCAGTAGTGTCCTGAACATTGGCAGTGCTTAGCATAAAGGCTTTCAGAGCTGGGCCTTAGGCCTTCATGAGATTAGGATTTTACTTCTACAGATGTTCAGTAGGACAAAAGGTATAATCTGAAGAAATGAGAATAAAATCTAATTATCAATGTATGTGATGTCAGTCTCGGACTGATCTGCACGCTCTTCTCTTTCACTTCTTTCTGGCAAAGGTACTTCTGTGTTGGCATTCATCACACCTAATAAGATTGTAAAAGCCATGTGCTTGTTCAAAAGCCTTAGGACAAGGGGCACATTATAGTAATTGCTTAAGAAACTTTAACATGTTGAAGATAATCCACAATAAAAAGATACTGTAGATCCTATTACTTTGCATTTGCTCAGTAAATGATAAGAACAGGTTTCTTTATTTTTCATCTATTTAAGTTTCTGATTTTTATGCAGTTACAGTATTAAAGTGTCGGGGGAATGTGCTACAGGATGGTTTTTTTTACTGGAATGCTGATAATGAAGCAATTTACATATGTGTTTTATAAGCTTCTAACAGAATTAGTCAAGTTTGAGGTTAGTTCAAGTCTGAGTGACTTGAGGTCTTGTCATGTCATGACTTTGCTGAGTGTCCAGCTACTTCTTTTTCCCATGTAGTATACATATGTTCAGTTTATGGGTTTTGGAGGGCTTTTTGTGTAATAGATAGTAATAGGTAGGTATTGAAATAGATCATTAAGAAGAATATCCAAAATCTTTACTGTGTTGGATATCCTGCGGTGGCTGAGAAATAGCCTGTTTCTGTCTCTAATGTTCTAAACTCCAAACAGTGCAGCCTTGGGACACAGGACAAGATTCTTAACCGACAGAAATAGTTGCAGCTCTGAAGGCAAACAAGTTGTGTTGATTAAAACAAAGTAGGAGGCTTGCTCAATGTTTGTTTTTAATGGTTATTGGTATCCATATTAAATGTTTTGGTAATACTTTGGTAGTACTATCTCATTGACTCAAGAAACCCCCAAGACAATCCTCTCAAGACACCCTGTGGCAAATAGATACTTATTTACATGCTTAAAGTTGGGTGAGATCATTCTAACTCACACTAAGTGACAGTCCTTTCCCCAAAGCTTTTAAATATATTTTGCAAAAGGTAATTTTTTCATTCTGAAATATGAATATTCTGTTCCTTGTTTAGATTCCTGTTACCTCTAGGTACCTCCTTATGTGGTTCTTTTCCAGTTCTTTTTTTTCCCTTGCATTTTTTTAACTGAATTGTTCAGCTGTATTAATTAGCTTTTCCATGATTGTTTTCAATACTTACGTGCATAGTTTGGAGCTGGTTGGTTGCACAAGAGGTTGGTTTTGGTTAAAACCTCTGCCATTGAGGAGATAACAGCTGTACAGTAGCAAATCTACAAAATAGGTAGTGGTTTCTACATTAGCTAATTTTTATAGTACTTTATCCATTCTTAAATTTGCAAGAAAGATAATCTAGGCAGCAGACTGAAGCAGCATCAGAGATACCACTTTTTTTTTTTTTTTAAAGAAATAGTTGAACTGTCTTGGAGGAACATTTGTATTAAATACCTTCCCTTTTTGGTGAGTATATTACATTATCTCAAGCTGGCACAAACTTATTAAAGCATTTCTTGTGTGTTCCTGTTGGACCTGTATTTGGTGTCAATATTGTTCATTGAATAGCATGACTTTTTTCAGGAAGTCATAAAATGGATAAGAAAGGGGAGGGAAAGTGCAATGGGAGTATTAAGATAAGGAACTTTCAGCGAGGCCAAAATTACATTGGAGAGTTTTAGGGACAAAGAAAACAATAACAGTTGTGCTATGCAGCACATGGTAATGCTGAGCATTTTCAGACTATTTAAAAAACGTTTGTTTATATTTCAGGGTTTTGTCATCAAAAGCTCAAGATAGGGTTTCCTTCTATTATTTGTTTTTCACATTTGTATGTTAGACACTTCCCTTTGAGACATTGGTATCTGGTATCTAAGAAAATTAGAAAAACTGATGTCCAAGAAGATTAACCTAGGTCAGATCAGACAGAATACAAGTATTTTCAAAGTTGACAGTTTTAAAGAAAGAAAAAGTTGGGAGGAGAAAGAGAATGGAGGGGGAAGATGAAGCGTTTGCTTCCAGAAGCATCCTTAACGAAGGAAATAAACACTTTTCAAGTAGACTAGCAAAAGGAGCAGGACATGCTGTATTCCCCTTTCTCCTTTCTACCGGATGTCAGAAATGTTTCTTTACATATGTATATCACCAGAGAGAAAACAATAAGGAAAGTGAAACCATAATACAGATCCATTTCTCCTTCCCTTTATCCCTAAGTAGGGTCTGCCAAACCACCATTTAAAGAGAGAAACATGGTGAAATCCTAAAGCTGATACAAATGCCTATAAAACTATTACTTACCTGGGCTTCCATAACTTTAAATCGCTTTTCTTGTTCTTTCAATCCACTAAAATACTTAGACAAATTATCCACCCTGTGGAAACAAAGCAGACACGCTGAGCAAAAAGGAAAGGCCTCAGAAGAAATCCTAAACTACAAAAACCACATAACTTACTAGAGCCATGGCCCCTCATTGGCAGGTCTGTGCTGCTGAGACATCCCAGAGCCCCCTGAAAGTTTTGTCCTTTTGAGGTGTTCCTGCAAGTATTTATTGAACAGAGCAGCATTTCTGGAACACTCTCATGCACCTGTTGCCCAGGGACTCATAAAGTCACACAGATTACAGCAGCTGTTCAGCTCCTGGTGAGGGCCACTTATCCCCAGCTGTTGTGGAAATAAGGACAACAGAAAGGAGCCTTAGGTCCAGCTCTGTCTCTCCAGCCACTTACATTCCACGTGTACCAAATGTAAACTGATCCTGGTGTGAGAACTGAGGCCACAATATTTTCCATCAAATATATTTCATCTCCAGGGGAGATAAGCCACTTAAAATTTATAAGAGGTTTCATTTTTGGAAACTGGCTTGACATTCAAATCCCTTTTTCCATGCAGTCCAAAGGGACTGTGTAGAGAACTTCCATATAGTGCCTCCAAATCGTCGTATTGTCCACATGCTTTCTGCATCCTTCACCTCTTCTCCCATCAGCTCTTTATTCTTCACACCTGATTCCCCATAGGCTCCTCAAATCCCTCTCTGCTTTGTCCTAACTACTATTTCAAAGTTTCTCTCTAACAGGTTACGTTCCATTCAGGTCTATGTGAAAAATAGATGCTGGATGGGTCTAATGCATTTTGGGATTAGTTCAATACAAAGTTCAAAAATCACTTTCTGAGGGTTTCATAAGATTTCAAATACACACTGCTACCACCTGAGAGCAAAGATAAAAAGCCACAGGTTTAGTGTTCATCTGAACCTTTTCCAGTCTCTTTCTGGCTCTGCTATACCTGAAATACTGTGAAGCCAGACTGATTCTGATACTTTTCCCCTCCAAGCAGTAACTTCATCCACAATGTACCATCTTTAAAGCCTTCTAGCTTTAAAGCTAGAAAGAATATAATTGTGCCCTTCGTTTGGAAGAAATTACACACATATTTATTGCTTGATCTCAACAATGGAGCTCTCATTCCTAGGGTTTGTCAGTGATCTGCTTATGAGAATAAAGTTTAAACCAACATAATAATCCTAAATTATTATGCATTAAGAGTCTATGTAGATTAGAGGGAGAAGAGTATTTTCCAAGAACACTCAAGTATGCTGTTTTGGTCTCTAGCTATTCTATGAGTTAGACAGATGGAGGTTTGTTCTGAAAGACAGCACAAGAACATTTCTGTGGAACTTTCTTATGATAGCTTTCACACCCATTGTGCCTCTATTTGGTCAGCTTTATCATAAGAGAAAACAGCTGAAACAGCTGTTAGAAGCTTCTTTTAAAAATGCTTTGCTATCTGGCTTTCAGTATTGCCTTAGATGTTTCTGTTTTCCCTGCATATAACTACTTTGTGTCTTACTTAAAGGAGTAAACCTCTGAATAATAATTCAGGACATTTTCTTTAGAATACTAAACCAATTTAAGTGATATTCCTAGTGGGAAGATATTTTAGAGAAGTATTTAAATGGAGACTCAGTTAATTAAATACA
>VYZW01061020.1:0-11876 GCA_013401315.1 Balaeniceps rex
TAAGAAGAATGCTGATAGCACACTGATGTTTTAGTTGTTAAGTAGTGCTGACTCTAGTCAAGGACTTTTTCAGCTTCCCATGCTCTGCCAGGTGCACAAGAAGCTGGGAGGGGGCACAGCCAGGACAGCTGACCCAAACTGCCCAAAGGGCTATTCCATACCATACGATGTCATGCTCAGTATATAAACCGAGGGGAGTGAGCCGGGGGGCAGCGATCGTTGCTCAGGGACTGGCTGGGTGTCGGTCGGTGGGTGGTGAGCGGTTGCATCACTTGTTTTCTTTTCCCTGGGTTTTGTTTCTCTCTCTTGTTCTCCTTTTCATTGCAATTTTTATTACTATTATTATTTTATTTCAATTATTAAACTGTTCTTATCTCAACCCGTGAGTTTTCTTACTCTTGCCCTTCTGATTCTCTCCCCCATGCCACCAGGGGCGGGGGGAGGGTGAGCAAGGGGCTGTGTGGTGCTTGGTTGCCAACTGGGGCTAAACCACGACAGTATCCATTTTAAGTATTGTCAGTATGGATTCAGAATAGGGGATGTGGTCTATAGTTCCTTTTCTTGCCACTGTTACAGCATCCAACTAGCAGTGGGGAAAAGCTAAGTGGTATTTTCAGAACTGAAGCACTTAATGGCCACAATTTTGTTTTTTTCTGGACAAAACTTAGTGAAGAAAAAGTTTCAAAATACAAATAATGGATGTATATCAAAGTGATAAAATTTGAAAATTCACCTAAATTATACCTGTTTGTACATCAACTGGATTTTAACAAGGACATCGCTAATTAATGAAGAATTAGTTTGTCAGAGAAAAAGCACATTAAAAAGGTGATTCAGGCACTAAGTGATCAAAAAGGAGTATAAAATTACCCACAAATATTACAGAGTTGGTTTTCCCTTCTGTGCAATAGGATTAGTAGCCGCTGCCAGGCCAGGCAAAGGTAGGAAAGGCCATGTTCAGGAAGAGAACAGTTCTGACAAACGGTCTGGAGAACCTCCTCTGTTCTCATAGGGAGTGACACGTGTGCACATGTGTCTGGAAGATGGTAAGGGCAGCTCAAGTTCCATACTGCTGAGCAAAGATGCTAATTCCATCAGTCAGGAGGTAAACTGGGTCTCTCAGACTCTCACCCTTCCCCACCCCCCAGAAGAATTAAGCAAGTGTCCTTGAAGAGGGTAGGAAAGCTAGATACCACCATTTACACCTACTTCATCTCTAGCTTTAGGGCTTGCATATGGATCACCTGAGTTAGTAGCTACTGAAGCTTCCTGTCAACATGGTTGTAAAAATTGCCCTGATGCACAATTCACAGAGGCTGCTGTGAGGGTTCCTGGCTCGCATAGAAATATGCCTGCTGCATAAGGCTTCTTGATGGGAAGATTAAGAACATCTATTTCCTTTTGCTCCTACAGTTCACACTTCTCTATCTGGTAGGCACCACTCTCAAATCCTTATTATTAAAATGCAATACACATATGTGCAGGCATAAAACTGGAAGAAAAAAAGAAGAGGCCAGGAAACTTCTAGTTATGAAAAGTTTATTTCAAGTTTAATGGAATGCTGTGTTACTATTTTTCAGGTGAAAAAGAGCTCTGCAGGTCACCAAATGGGTTCAAGAAGTAACAGAGAAGTTTTTCTTATTTATAGATTAACAGAACCAAATGCCTTATGCTCATTGTTACTACTTATGTTTCTAGTTTAATTACTAGCAAAGCCTTATCCTTTAAATAACTTCTAAAAAACATACTGTAAAGACACTGATTAAGACCAAAAATGAACAGTAATGACCAAATCAAATCCAGCTGCTACTTTATGTTTCTAAAAGAAGATTCACCTATATCACAATTACTTGTCTGATGGATACCAATCTCTTCTGGTGCTGAATCCTTCATTACGCCTTGTCAAAATGAGGTAAATAGCAAACCCCAGAATGACACACTTTCCAAACCACTACTTTGAGTCCTAACTCAAGCTTATTCATGCAGACAGACTGAAAAGGTAAGACAGCCAGATAGACAGAATGAATAATGCATGCTTTGACAAACATTTACTAGCATGGACATGGGGCAAATGCATAACCTGCAGATCCTCCAAACAAGTGGCAATAAGATCTTTATTGCACATTAATCAACACACATTCCATACACATCATTTATGCCACAGAAAAATGAGTTTATCTTGGAGCAATCAGGAAATAGATTGAGACATCTCTTTTTGTTAACAAACGATGCAGTAAGAACACATGTAGATAACTGTGGTACAAAAGGTTTTATCTATCTTGGGCTATGTGCAGGAACTGAAGGAGAGATCTCATCAATCAAGGAATATTAATGTAAAATAAAGTGCTGAGAGCTCAGGAATCACTGGAGGATCTTGTGGAAATAGCCTTCACATAGCAGGGGAAGGAGTAAGGGGTGGGGGCAGAAGATAACTATGACATTTCTTATTGGTATGAATTAGAAAGAAATTAAATACCTTCTTTGGGATGGCTGCATTAAAGCTGAAACTTTATCATCAAAGAATTTCTTCATAGCAAATCTGTCTAGAGCCTGATCAGCACTGTCAAAACAGAGACACAGATACCATGTTATTCCAGTTCAGGGCTATCCTGGAAATTCAGCAGGTTACTGCTTGAAATATGCCAAAATATTTGGAAGGAAAAAGAAGGAAAGGAAGAAAAAAGAAGAGAGAGAACCATCTAACTAGCAACTCTGGCACTTACAGGTCAGACAAGAATGTTTTTTCCACTGACACTTCCTCATTCCACACCTTAAGGCAGTTTCCTTTCCGAGGCAAACCAAAGTTATTCAATTAACTGTATTGCATATTTCCAACGTGAATATGTTAAAGTCATAATGCAATAAACTTTAGCAAAGCCAAGCAGCTCAGGCTGCAAAAGAAGGATACTTGCCATAATTTCCTGAGTGTGCCACTGGGGCACTCTCTGAGAAATACAAATTTATTCTCTTTATTAAAAAGCAGCAGCAACATTATGGAGATGAAAACCACTGTCTAGCTCTGACTGTAGTATAGTACACAAGGTGCAAAGGATGCCAGGCTAGAGGGTCATTTAAGCCATCAAATAATTCATTCGGTCTTTGTTTCAGGAACACCCAGAGCCACCAAGGGAGAGAATGTTTAAAATGAAAGTGCCAATCTTTGAAAAAGACAACCACAAACTCTTCAAACGCACAATTAAGGAGCAACATAATTAAAAAAAAAAAAAAACACACCACCAAAAAACCCAACATTTTCTTCCATTCTCTATCCAGAATGGCTCTGATGTGGGTCCTCTGCATCTGTGCAGAGGAAGGCAAGAGGGTATAGAAAAAAGAAATAGAAGTGCCAAAAATCAGTGAGAATGCTGTTAATCACATATGCCAAGTAACATGCTATGCTGATTCTGTTGTATCTATACCAGATAAAAACAATGTGTCTCTTAATAGATGTAGTAGACAGTGTTAATTAACATCAGAACATAAAAGCAGCAGAAGTTTCAAAATAATTAGACTCTGGAATCTCAAATTTTAAATTCCACATCTAGTTCAACCTAAATGAGTTCTGAGGAAAAAAAATGTGCAAAGTATACATATGCATATCAGGCTAAAAATGTAATTTATACCTTTTCCAAAAATTAATCAGAAGTTACCGATTGTCTTGATGGGGTGCTGGATCAGGCTGTAAAGTCATGCCTTTTCTTTGTGGATGTTAAAGATTACATAGTGTGTGCTTAGAATATCCTTGACCCAAAACCTCTCTTCTTCACCCGAGCCATCATACATCTTCATCCACACTATCACTCAGAATGTAGGCAACCCACTCCTAACCGGCCAAAGACTGCTAGTACTTTACGTGTTAAAACAGAGTTTACCATCTATTACAAAGAGCTCTGTTTACCCTCGTTAAATGTGACGGCACATTATTCCTTCCTAAGAAATTTAAAGGAGGGCTTCCAAACTCACTCCTCCCCTGCAGCCTCACTGGAGGAATCCTGAATTTGTTTGGGGTAAAAGACAACACCTTTCATTGCTGGTCTTTACAAACACATCCAGGTGTTTTTCTGTTATGGCATTACTAAAATGTATTTATAGCCAGCTACCACCTTTAAGGATGACACCATGTGGCAACACAGATCACAACACAGTACTATCCTCACTTGACAGATTTTGTTGTTCACAATACTTCTCAACAAAATATTATAAAATTATGGCAATCACTGTCCCAATTACTACTTGAAGATATATGTATTTATTTTTTCAGCACATATTGGCGTGTATAATGCACTTAATTTCTTAGTCTACAGTTACCTATCAGGCTTACCAGAGTGAACACAGATTATTTTCTGAGATGCTGGTTTTACTGAAATCCATGAGTAATGGAGGTTTAACAAGGCCAAGTGCCGGGTCCTGCACTTCGGTCACAACAACCCTATGCAACGCTACAGGCTTGGGGAAGAGTGGCTGGAAAGCTGCCAGCAGAAAAGGACCTGGGGGTGTTGGTCGACAGCTGGCTGAACATGAGCCAGCAGTGTGCCCAGGTGGCCAACAGCACCCTGGCTTGTATCAGGAATAGTGTGGTCAGCAGGAGCAGGGAAGTGATCGTGTCCCTGCACTCGGCACTGGTGAGGCCGCACCTCGAGTACTGTGTTCAGTTTTGAGCCCCTCAGTACAAGGAGGACATTGAGTTGCTGGAGCGTGTCCAGAGAAGGGCAACAAAGCTGGTGAAGGGTCTGGAGAGAACCAGTCTTACGAGGAACAGCTGAGGGACCTGGGGTTGTTTGGCCTGGAGGAGGCTGAGGGGAGACCTTATCATTCTCTACAGCTACCTGAGAGGAGGTTGTAGCGAGGTGGGTGTTGGTCTCTTCTCCCAAGTAACAAGTGATAGGACAAGAGGCAATGGCCTCAAGTTGCGCCAGAGGAGGTTTAGATTGGATATTAGGGAAAACTTCTTTACTGAAAGAGTGGTCAAGCATTGGAACAGGCTGCCCAGAGAGGTGGTGGAGTCACCATCCCTGAAGGTGTTCAAAAAACGTGTAGACATGGAACTTTGGGACATGGTTTAGTAGGCATGGTGGTGTTGGGTTGACGATTGGACTAGATGATCTTAGAGGTCTTTTCCAGCCTTAATGATTCTGTAATTTGCCATCAGCCTGTAGTGATTCAGGACTTCATCCACTACAGTACTGGACCAAATCACTTACTGACAGGCTGGTGTGAATTCAGAACCAAATTTGATTTAACCATGGCCTTTACAGTGCATTTTTATTTTAATGCATTTATATATTTATACATAAAAGAGACCAAGGGAAAACAATTTGATTAAAAAACAAACAAAAAACCCAGAACATATTTCATCTTTTTGAGACCATTTATCAATTTTTTTTAACATAGTCAATTGTAATTTCATAATTTGAGCACTCTAAAAGAAACAATTAAAACCAAGTAATCAGACACCTATTATTTGAACTTTATCTTTGCAAGATAAAGTCTAGACTATTTCTTAAACTGCATTCTGCATTTTGATCAGTGTCTACGAATTCCCTATTCAAATACTGATTCCAGATTCTAATAACTGTTTTCCTTAAATACTCTAGGAATAGTTTCTCATTGATTCAAAAGAGGCAACTTGACGGATGTGGCAAATAGATGGGTTTAATAGAATAAAGATGGTATCATTATATAAAAACAGTTTCTTGCACATTTCTTCATTCATCTTGAAAGACCCTTTAGGGAATTTTCCCGCAGAATCATTGAATATCTCAGATTAGAAGGGACCTTAGGGTGTCACCTAGTCCAACCGCCTACTGAAAGCAGGACCACAAGAAAACTGTCATAAAAGCAGGCTGTTTAAAGACATGCTCCAAGACTCTTTGAGAAGAAAACCTGACAAACCTTAACTGACAAATAGTACTACAATTAAAAGGCATCTTTTTCTGATGTTTCCTTAATTGTAAAAAAACACACATATGCATTATTCACAACTTACCTTGTAGAAACATTGGTGAAGTGCATATATGATGATATGACTACACCTATCCTTCCTTTTCCTCCCTGTAACAGGAAAAAGGGAATGATAACTTATTTAATTTATTACATTATTGGGTATTGTTTTATTTAAGACCCATACTAAACAAAAGTTTAAGACAGGAGATTCAGAGAGTCCTTCTGCTCATGCATCTCCTGTGTTGTTGGAAAGGTGGTAATGATGGGCAGCAACTTGTCTGTCTATGCAAGCTGGCTGACAAGTGACATAAAAAACACTAAGTAGGATTTCAAGTCTTACTGACTGAATGGATATTACTTAAAAAAAGTAATCTTGACCAGTAGTAGAAACATTGTATCAACTATTCTAATCTAATATTACTTTTTCTGGAGATCATTCAAGACAAGTCTAGACAATGTTGCAATTTCTGGCATGAAATGCTATAAAATACCTGTTTTGGAAAGCATTTGAGTTTCCAACAGGTTTGGGCATTTTTACCTCCCCAGCACCTGAGATTTATAACAACTACTACTTATTTTTTTTATAGATGATTTTAAAAAATGTTCCAAAATCTTATTAAATAATTTACATACACAAATTCAGTACAATTTATCAGATTTCACAACAATTTCAGTCTCTCAGCTGATACAAGTAGCTGCATCTATCTTCATGGTTGGAAACTTTAAAGTCATTACCAAAAGGCATTAATCAACAATATGCATTACCAATTTGTATATAAACCACCTAGGAATACTTTGGTCCCTTTTCTTTTGTCCCACGTATGGGCCATTCTCCTGGCTGCAGTCCTGCAACCAGTAAGAATTCAATAGTGCTTCATATGACCCTCACATTCTGCCTGCAAGCAAATCAGGACTGGGAACTATACAACATGACTTGAAGAGAAGTTTTGGTCCCATTGTCACCCTCATTCTGTTTAGAGTAACACCTGCCAGTGATACAGAGACAGATTTGCCTTGAGTGTCAACAGTACAGCTACCAACTCAATTCTGAATTCATACTTAATTAAGGCTTCTCTTTACCTCTTCTCCTTGCTTGCTCACAATGAAGAGAAATAACACTGCACAATGGCAGCTGTGCTGTAAGGCACTGCAATGATGCTGGCAGTTAGAACCTGTCAGAAGTACCCAGGAGATACTTAATGCCCTCATTTCCTACAACCATACAACAGTCTAAAGGGATGAGCTGTGATAGGTTGCCTATCCTTATCCCGCAATAAAATCCATGAATGTCACAGAACATGAAGAGCTTCTAAGGAGTTTGCTATTGAGCTAGAAAAACTTCAAAGCTTCTAAAATACACTCACAGAAGTAGCACTGACCTTTGAATGAAGAGAACTAATATCACTGCATGCTATAACCAGAGCAGAGGCTACTGAAGACTTGGCACGCTGTTTCCAACATTGAAAACAGATCAAACTTCTTTTTTTTATTTTTTAAAATGAGTAACAATAAAGGACAAGGTTTTTGAAAATGAATACAAACTGATAGGCAATGTGTATACACAAAGCTCACTTACTCTGCAATGGATCACCACCACATGTTGAGGATCATTGTTCAGCCATGACTCCATGGCCTTGCAGATGGTGCACACCTTATCAAGAGGCGGAGCATGGAGATCAGGCCACCCCACATCCATAATCTGCAATTAAACAAGTAACATTCACAAGAGACACCTTGACCCTAATACTACATATTAAAATCTGGCTTCAAATAATTATGATGGTGAAGAGTCTCCACATTTTTTCCAACCCCAGATAGTCATGTCATTCAAATGCCATGATGTAACTAAAATATGCTTACAGGTCTCTTAAGGGCAAGAAGGGAATTTCTTTGGGTTTTTTTAAGATACTAGTACTTTTATAGAAACAAACAAAAAACTCCCCCCAAAACCCACCAACCACTTACAAATGACAATATCTCTGAAGATCTTGATTTCTTAAAGAATTTTCAATTAGAAATTCAGGTATTTTGTAATGGTGAAGTATTTAGAAGGTCAAAATTAGAACAAAGAATGTTAACTGGCCTGGTCCAGTATTTTGTGATTGTTTTTATTTAATTTGCAATTCATTTCCTCCATAAGCAGCAGATTTGACATCTCAAAATCTTGTTCATATTTTCTATTCAACTTTAGTCACTATATAATACTGTTTACTCAGCCTATTATTATTATATGCATACTTAACCCTAACAAAACCAGTAACCATGAACAACTTAAATCCTTCATGATCAATAAAGCATTCAAAAGGTCAAAATTAGAGTTCTTTTAATATTTTCCTCAGGTAGCCTTATATCCCTGTAAATCTACTGCTATAAATATACACCTGTGCTACTCTGGCCTTACAACAGCTGCTGAAGAGTACCTGCATATAATTTTTTACAACAAATACAACAACTGGTGAGGAGGAACAAGAAACAGACATCAATAGCTCCCTCCCTTATGTCTCTATTATGAGGAGAAGCAACTATGAAAAGATAGTACAAAAGGGAAGTTTCAATCTGAACAGAGTTCACTAGCTTCAGCTATGAAACTGTACATTACAGTATATAACCCCTAGTATCCTGTGACTGCACAAATAAAGTCTACTTGGAGTAAAATTTATATCACTCAATAGGAATTTCTGAGTAGTCACAACAGACTTCAGGTCCTGTGTGCAAAGTCTAAGAAAACAACAGGAATGGCTATGTAAAGCAGAGAACTAACAGACACAAAAGAGAGCTTGGGGAAAAAAATAAAAAGGGATGCACATGGGGTTTTTTTTATCATCTTCCAAAAGTTGTTCTCTTACTCTGTATATCAATGCTTGCATAGCTTCAGGGCTTATCAGGCCATTTAAGTTGTATTTAACACTAGAAAGAGAGGTATGTTATGGAAGACAACCAATACCTTTGGGTTAAGCTTGGCAAGGTCATATCTCTTTTCAGAGAGGTTTAACACCTGTTCAGAAAGAAAGAAAAAATATCAACCATCAAGACTTCATAATTTATGTAGTAAATAGCTGTATTTGAAACACATGATAATTAGAAGAAACTACAGTGGTGAGGCTTCAGGTTTGCCTACTGTTTTACTAAACTAAATTAACATTTGAAGTCAGGTAGCACTAGGAAATGTATTTTAGGTATTCAGTTATTCTACAATGAACTAAATGCACATTTTGAAAAAGGACAATTAAAATTCTGCTACAGCTTGTTTATTTCACATGGCTTTATTTTAGTTAGAGGTATACCGACAGACCTGGGCACCATGCAGAGTAACTGCACAGCATAAGAATTAACAACGAAAAATGCGAGAGCGTGATACAGTCTTAAAATATTTGAATTTGAGTGCCTGGCAAGAAAATATTGGTCTGTCAAAAGTTCACAGGGAAGATAGGGCATAGCTTAGCCTGTGAGATCTTCCAACTCTTCTGTCAACCCATTAGACAGTAAGTTATCATACACTTAGTGCTTATTAAGGAACAGTTACAGAGACAGACTTCTAAATGAACATAAAGGAAAAGAAAAATAAAGCGGTGTATTCAAGTATATCCAACACTTTCATTAAGAAGTACTTTAAATCAGGACCAATCAATAACAAAAAGCTGAAATATCAATACTCAACAACTGTAGCAATGCTTCTGAGGCAGATTCTCTTTCATAGCGTGGCTATTTCACATCACAATGAGTTAAGTATAGATGACATTCATAATAATTTAAAAAGTCTCATTACACTGCCAGAATGGGATAAACAGACCATAAATATGAGAAATAGTAAATATGAGAGATAAGTCCATATACAGTTTACTACTACCCAAGGACAATTTAAGAACCCATTTCTAAAGTGTATAATCCTGTTTGGCATTAACCAGCACTCTCATCAGCAGTCTCAAAGAAGCCAAGAACTGAACAGGCTAAAGAAACTACATCATTTCACCTCTAGAAGCTGGTGCCTGCTGCTTACTGATGTGGTACTTAAATAACCCCATCATGGACACAATGGAATCAGGAATACATTATACCACCTTTAGGAAGAAGTACACTTTTTGAACAAGAAATACATCCAGAGAAAGAAGAAACCCCCAAATTAACAAGGCACCCAAGAAAACAGCTTCTATTTTAAGCTGCATAAGTTTCTGGAAACACACATGATATTAACCATAAAGGGTCTACGCCACTTTCATTGACCTCAAACACCAACAGAAAGCAAAAACATCTTTATATGATGAGGAACATGGTCTTTATTCCAATATATTGTTTGCATTTTAAACATATTACTGTGGAAGAACTAAATGGCAATCAAAAACTCGTATGTGCACTGTCCATATTATTTTGCATCAGGAAGATCCACATTTTGCATATCCACATAATCCACAAATTAAGACTATAGTTATCTCTCCAGAAATACCAACTGTAATTTAACAGGAATGAAACTAAAAGTGTCTTATACAAATGACTCACAAAAATTTCTGCAATTTTCTCTCAGTCTTAATATTTGCAAAACAATTTAGTGGAGAGTTGTATTTCTCAGTACAGAATTCTTAAAATTAGTGTTAAAGCTATGTGAAGAGATCAATTACCTAAAATTTTCCACAGAAAAAGAAGTGCTATTTGGTGAGAACTTCTTTTAATTCATCTTTCTTGTTGTATTTATATGTAAGATCAGTTTAAAATTCCTGTGTGTCAGGATACGGCCCTGTTCATGATGGGTATTTGTCACTGCTGGATCAGGTGCCAAACTCAAAGACACCGTTGTACCCAAGTCCCTGTAAAGCTACATAGTAGAGATCAAACTGAGATACTCCAGGAGTCCTATCAGTGGAGAACAGAGACCAGAAGGTACAGGAACAGACCTTTCACATACAACAAAAAAACAAGAGGTCACAGAAGTCTTTGAAGGGAAGCATATGCTATAAATAGATGTCAGTGGAAGATTAACTGGATCCTTTTTAAGGCCCTTTTTGGCATATCCTAGGTCTACTTACATTTTGGTACAAGAAAGAGGAGCATTAGCCTTTAGTTCTATGAAACTTAAATGATTTTGCCCTAAATTTTAGGGCCTCATCTTAAGAATAAAAATGAAGATAAAATAAGTAGGGGGAAAAAAAAAAAATCCTTCCTCCTTACACACAGCAAAGAGGAAACGTTCCCCTCCCCCTTTGATTTAATCCCGAACTGGGAAATAACTTGTTCTATTAAGATAATTATTAATTCTCTCACTCTGCTGAATACTCAGCAACACCATAGCACAAAAATAAGGAGACCTTTTAGCTGGAGAAGAGACCTTTATGAAGATACTAAAGGGTCTTAGATTTGGTCTGCTCCTTAATCAGATGATCAGAAATACAAAAATCTCATGCCAAATAACAGAAACAAATACCATGTAGCCAGCAATTTTGGAAAGTGTAAGATGTACTGTGGTCATATGACACAAAGTACTGACTGGGGAACAATTCACCAGCCTACAGCCCGTTCCATTAAGGAGAAGAGACTGGGAGAGCAGGGAGGCAAAACTCTTCTACCAGGTGGGACCAAACTTGCTTGCTGAAAACAGTGGTAGCCTTCTGTTGAGTAAAGAGCA
The DNA here is from genome assembly GCA_013401315.1 of Balaeniceps rex. Taxonomy (NCBI): domain Eukaryota; kingdom Metazoa; phylum Chordata; class Aves; order Pelecaniformes; family Balaenicipitidae; genus Balaeniceps; species Balaeniceps rex. The sequence goes on from VYZW01061020.1 coordinate 11,558, forward strand.
GGGCAAAATAGGAAGGGTGGCCAAAACATGAAATAAGCTAAAATAAACAAATAGTTCCATCTAGTAAGTTGACAGCAACACACAAGCATTACCATATAATCTACATATGCAAGATNCTTTTAAAAAAGAACTGACCATGAATTTGGACAAAGTATTTACTGTCAGATTCCTAATGCCTTTGACATGAGCTACTGTTCATCAGCTGCTCTGTAGGCCCCTGTGTAGACACCTCTCTAAGTAGTGAGCTAATTTAGAATAGTTTACTCCTCAAAAAACTTGATTACCTTTCAGTCACTGTGGATACAACAATGTAACTGAA